>JAJEJO010003545.1:421335-432994 GCA_020662805.1 Glaucomys volans
TTTTTTTTTTGTGGTGCTGGGGATTGAACCCAGGGCCTTGCGCTTGCGAGGAAAACACTCTACCAACTGAGCTATATCCCCAGCCCTCCAGAATATTTTCTATCTGTGGTTGGTTGAATCCATGGATGAGAATCCATGGATACAGAGTGCAGAGGATACACATAAAATAGCCATCCTTAACAGGATTTTCAGTGAATCAGAGCATTGTTTCTCAGAATTTTCTACTGAAATAATCCATGTCAACAGAAAATAGCCATGAACCCCCACATTCTGATAACATAGCCTTAAGCAAACCAGGCAAAGAATAAAAAATCTCCTTTTTAATATTTTTAAATATTCCTAAGAAATATGTATTGTACTTTATAATGCAAAACTTTAAAAAATGCTTTCCCTCTAAAAATCTTTTGAGTAAAACTAGAACAGCAGGAAGATGCACCATTTTTATTTCAAGACTTTGACTTGACAACCCAGTGGCCACTAATGCACAGCACCCGGAGAAGCATGGACCAAACTTCAGTGCACTCCAAAGTACTTCCATTTGTAGGAATTAAATCACAACTTTTCCAGTCTATTCCAAGAACAGATTGTATCTTCATTGAATGAATAACTTACATTTTCATGTTTCATATGTTTAAGTAACCGCAGCTCTCTGTAGGTCCTTTTGGCATGAATGATGGACTGAAATGGTCTGGACAGCTTCTTCACTGCCACACGTAACCCAGTTTTTGTGTCAAAAGCAGCACTAAAGGGGAAAAAAGGGGGGAAAAGTCCCACTATTAAAAGTGCTCTAAATACCATTTTTGAATATTTACAGTTATTTCATTTCTAAATTAAATGGGTCTAAACAAAATACATAGAGGGGGAAAAAACTACAAACTATAATCTCACCATCCAAAGAAAGCTTTTATTATTTTTGGTGTTTCCTTCTAGTCTTTTTTATGCATCTAAATCAGGGGTTGGCAAATTTTTTCAATAAAGGGCCAGAAGACAGTAATATTTCAGATCTGTGTACCTTGAGGTCTGTCATAATGACTCAAGGTGTGGGTGTAGCCAGAAAAAAGCAATAGTAAGCCAAAAAAATAAAAAATAAAATTCACAAAAACGGGGAGTTGACTGATCCAAATGAGCCAGCAGATCGACAATCACAGTGTTGGACTCTCTCTTCTCTGCCGAGGCCTCACTGTTGCCTGCCACCATATGCTAAAGATCAGAGTAAAGGCTTTGGAAAACACTGTTTTCAGAAAAATGAGCTGGTTCTACTATTTCTTGTGCATTTACAAAGTAGTTGGCACTTTCTAGAGACTGAGATACAGTAGGAAACAAGTCAACAAATCCTTGCCTTGGGGAGACTGAAGACCAGGAGAACAATAAAAATAATTTCAGACAATGATGGATGTTGCGCAAAATGAAATAATGAGCTAAGGAGTGAAAGAGTGACAGTAAGCCAGTGCAGTTACACTACTTTAACTAGGATGTCTGAGGAAGGACATTTGCACTCAGAAATGAACTACAAAACAGCAGCAACCATGTAAAGACAGAGGGAAAATGAGCATCAAGGAGAAGAAATAATGATAAAAAGCAACATTTTGAGTCTTTACTACATAAGAGAAAATGTTCTGAGCCCTTTACATTATTTTCTTAAATTAGCTTTTTTAATTCCTCAACACCCCTATAAAATAAGCATTATCATTTCCTCACTCAAAAATAAGGACACTGAGCCGGGCGTGATGGTGCACGCCTGTAATCCAAGTGACTCAGGAGGCTGAGCCAGGAGGATCACGAGTTCAAAGCCAGCCTCAGCAACTTAGTGAGGCCCTAAGCAACTCAGTGAGACCCTGTCTCTAAATAAAATACAAAATAGGGCTGGGGATGTGGCTCAGTGGCCCAGTGCCCCTGAGTTCAATCTCTGGTTCAAAAATAAATAAATAAATACATACATACATACATACATACACTGAAACACTGAGAGGTTAAATGTCCTTCCTTCCCATGGTCACAAAGCTAAAATGCAGCAAAGCAGAGAAACTGAATCTAGAGCTCATGCTATTAACCTCTTGGCTAAGCTGCCTTATAAGAGCAAGTGCAAAGACACAAATGGAAAAGAAACAAAGGTAGACAGAGAATGGCAGCCTGTGTGAGCAGAGCACAGAGAACCAGGGGAGAGAAGCAAGGAATGAGGTCAGAGATGCAGTCACAGGCTGGACCATGAGTACAGCTACTGCAAGAAACTCGATGTGTATTTCCATCGAGTGGAATTAGTGTGGGCTAATTCCATCATTCCTCATATACTGTTTATTTGGTCTAAAGGGCACCTAAGACTTTCAGTCATCTATGATCACCAAATTCCAGACCAAACTGTCTCTCACCACTCTGTAAGTACTCCAACAGTTCCTCTCCCTTTACTCCCAAACCTTGACTATGCCCTCCACTCTTCAATTCCCAATTTTTGACAGTCCTGTAAACCTTCAACCTCTTTTCTGAACTTTCCTCTGTCTCCTTGCGAGACAAGGCTGCACCTTGCAGACACACTTTCTCGTAGCCCTCTATGAGAGAGGGCTCTCTCTCAGAGCCCAGCTTATTTCAGAGCTAGCAGGCAGGGTAGGTGTCTTCTGTACCAACCAGTACCACTTCAAGACCGCTACTTTCCATTTGTTTTCTAAAAGCCCCTGCTCACAACCCTGACAAACCACCCCTCTCTATTGCTATTATCTACTGACCTGGAATTTTCCATCATTCACCAAAAAAAAGTTCTCATCTGAAAGTCTCTCTCCAACTCCAACTCCTATCATCACTCCTGGCAACTTCAACATCCAGGTGGAGGGTGTATCCAATATCCTGTTTCCTGACCTCTCTAGGAAACTCCACCTTCTCCAGCCATCTCCACGGTCACTCCCCAGGTCTCCCTCCCCACCAAAAAGTGCCCTGCCTACAAAACTCTCTTCCCATCACAGTCCTCTCTTAGGTCACTTGTACCTTAACTAGGCAATTCGTTGACCTAATCATCATTGCTTGTTTCCATCCTCTAGCCTTCTCCTGTTTTCGTTTCCATTTTTGCTCAATGATGATAATCACTACTGTGCACCTCTCTGCCCACACCCCCATGTATTCACCTGGATAAAGTCTAATCTTAAGTGACCTCAACCATTTAATTCCCCATGTCTGAATCCATGGAACTGTGACTGAATAAAAAAGAACAAAACAGGACACAGATCGTCTGCATTTTAAATTTCTGACCTTTACTTCAAATAGGTTCTCAATAGTCCCACTCTTTTCTAGTAAGTTCATTTCCCTACTCCAAAGTGATCATTTGACATCTTCTCTCACAAACCTCCTACTCAAATCACTTCACTAGAGGTGCACTTGCCTTCCTGGGAAAACAGAAAACATCAAAGGAGAGTTTCACCTGTCTATCACTAAATCTATAAACACGCTGGCACTTGGACCAATTCTCTCAATCTTCCCTCTTGCTAGAACAAAGAAGGCATGCCCTCCTCATCAAAACCCAAGACCTCAACACCTGCTTTAGGCCATCCCCCTTATCTTTTTAAGGGACTTCAATTCTGAAGTGTACTGGGGATTGAATTCAGGGACACTTTACCACTAAGCTACATCAGCAGCCCTTCTTATTTATTTTGAGATAGGGTCTTGCTAAGTTGCTTAGGGCCTCACTAAGGTACTGAGGCTGGCCTTGAACTTGGGATCCTCCTGTCTCACCTCCTGAGTCACTTGGGACTACAGGCATGCACCACCTTGTCTATATGTATCGTTCTTACCAGAATAAATATTCTCTAGTTATTTAAAAAAAAAAAAAAAAAGTCACCTATACCAGAGACTCCCAAAGGATGGGAACCAGTAGCATCAGTTCACTGGGAATTTATAAGAAATACAAATTCTCTGGCACCATCCCAGAGTTACTGAGTCAGAAACTCTAAAGTGAATCAGAAACTCTAAAGTCAGCCCAGTAATCTGCATTTCCTCAAGCCCTTCATGTAATTTAAACACACACTGAAGTATGAGAATCACTAATCTACACCTCTGTTACTCCAAGTGTACTCCATAGATTAGTAGCATTGGCATTATCTAAGAGCACCTTAGAAATGCAGAACCTCAAGCCCTAAAGGAGAATCTACATTTTGTCAAGATCTCCAGTGATTTGCACAGCTCTTAAAAGAGTTGGAAAGCACAGATCTACACGACTGACTCATTTCCTCAATTCCAATTCTTCCTTCAATCCATTCCATCTGAATTGCTGCTTCTCAAGGTCATTAATGACCCTGTTACAAAATCCAATGGCCACTTTTCAGGTTAGCAACTAACATGACTACCACTTCCCCTTTGCTACACACTCTCCTTCCCTGGAGTTTATATCAACATTTCTATTGCTCTGAGGACTTCCCTGGCAGTTCCTCCTCTGTACCCACAGCATGTGTTTCCTCTCCTCAACTACACATGATGGAGTTCTTCAGGGCCTGGTCTTGGGGCCTCTTCCCTTCTCTCTCCTACCCATGAGTTAAAATTAAATGCCATGTATTAAAAACTCCCAAATCTGTCTCTTGCTGGACTCTCTTCTTAGAACTGACTGCCTACAACACATGAAAGACACATAAGCACCTTAATCTTAGCAAGTTCAAAACACCCACAGCCATTCCTCTCCCTGTCTCTGTTATCTCAATAAACGGACTGTCCATCCAGATGCTCTGTCAGAAACTGGAGCCTTATCCATGCTTTCTGCCTTTCCCCTTCAGCCCCTGGCCGTTGTCTAAATCCATCAGCAAGTCTTGTGGGTTTCTCTCTCCAAAATACATCTCAAATTCAACTTTTCCTCATTTCAACACCCATGTCATCCTCAACAACAGTATGACATCTTATACTAGACTCCCTGCTTCCTCTGTGCCCTCCTTCTAATATATTCTGTACTAGCATTCCATACAATCTTAGACTCCATCATTTATCTGCTTCAAGCCCGTCAAGGAATTCCCTTGGTATATAGAGTAAGTTGCAAATTTCTTATCATGGCTTACAAGGCCCAGGTGGCCTGACCCCAGTAACTACTACACCCTACGTCTGTGTTACTCCTTCCTCCTCACTCCCTCCCCAGGCCTGCACTATTGAGCATGCGGGGTCCTTTCAGTTCCTGAAACTATTCAGACAGGCTGTTCCTGGTTCCCAGGATTCTCTTCACCCCAACCCCCATGTCACCCCTGTCTGAATTCTTTTCTTTCTGAATTGGCTCAGTCACCCCTCAGAGATGTATCTAGAAGGACCCAACCAGTTACTCTCTGCCACAACAGCTTCACTGACTCCCTCCTTATCCAACATAAAGGGCGGGGGAGTTTCTCTTCTCTTCCACTCCCCCTGCTCCTACTAACCTATGTGATAACAACTTCTTCCTCTCAGAAGAACCGCGTAAATGTTTACTCTTCTCTAAACTCAGTTCTCTAAACTGGCTTGAAAGCAGGGAAATGACCATGGCTCCCATGTGACCCAGCTTCTTCAACTCCCCACCTGGGAGTCTGCCTTCCTCCTACAGGCTGAGCGCTTTCTCCTCTGCCACTGGGAAGTGTGCTGGGGAGCAAGGAATGCCAGTAGCTTCTAGCTGACCTGCCTATGAGTGAGAATGTCAGTTCAACTCAGAAAAAAAGACACAAAAAGGTCACTGAATTACCTGTCCAAGCCATTCTCCATGTTCACATTACCAGTAATAAAGTACGTATTTTTATCTCTATTTGACTGGTGTTACCTACTCAGTAAAAGGCAGGCTAGGATTAATCAATACCATACAGACTCCAGTAATCACAATTATTATTATACATTTATTTACCATACAGCAAAGTAGTTCAATAAGATTTTGGGTTTGGGGTTTAAGATTATCTGCGTTTTAATTTCAGCTCCATCACTTATAGCTATACAATCTTAAGAAAGTTAATTAAATTCTTTTGGCCTCATACATGTCATCTGTATAGTACCTGTTAGATTAAAGGCAGTAACATATAACTTAGTTTACAACTTAATAAAACTTGGTTTAGTAAAGAGCTTGGTCCATGGTAAAGCTCAAATATCAGACATTATTAATGTCTGCCTTTCCCACTCATCCTAAGCATCTTGAGAGCAGGAAGTGTATTTGTTCCTCATAGTACAAAGGACCTAGCACAATGCCTGGCACTTAGTATATTCCTGAGAGGTGCTTAACGAAAGCACAACACATAGAGTATTTTATAATGTAGCTATTTCAAAATACAAAAGAAAAACTTCAATTTCATCATTAGCCCTAAATTTTTAAAAATTCAGTAACATCCATCAAGAAATTGGTATTAAAGGCTAACATTTTATAGAGGCTCATTCTTCCTAGGTGCTATTTTTAAATCTTTACATATATGAACATCTTTATCACAACAATCTTAAGAAAAGACATTATAATTCCCATTTTTCAAATGAGCAACCTGAGGCTCAAAGAGGTTAAATAATGTGCCCGGGGCATAAATAGAAAACGTCAGAGCTGGGATTCTAATCCAGGTGGTGCGCTGCAAGTGTGACCTCTTAACCACCACAGCATGATGGACAAACAGGTTCAACTTTGCCTACAGTTCAGTCCACTCTAAATATATTCTAATATACGAACTCTGCTTCTTTTCTATGCTTCCCACTATAATTAATTGTACTTCACAAGGGAAAGGTTTTTCTATGATCTTCTATTGAACTCAGGGTAGTACTAATGAAAAATACTTTCTAAGAAAGAATTTTCACTCTATATACATTTCTTTATCTTGGGTAAGCTTTCAGTGCCTAAAGTTCTACTGCTCCTTGTGTTGATGTGGCATCTCACAAATTCAAAAATATCACTTCATAAATACTTACTGAACTGCCTTTCTCAAGTGATTCTTTATGGATAAAAAAGGAACATTAAGCAGTACCATCTGAAATGATGAAATACACATGAAGCAAAGAATGTCCAAGAAAATGGTATAATTATAAAGAGTTGACCACTTTCCAGAAAGTTGGACTCAAGCATATTGGGTTCAAAAAAGTCGAGTTTGAAATAAATGTCCACTGCAGCCTGTTCCCCATATACTGCAGCAATCAAGAATCTCCATATGCTTACATGTACATGCTGTATATGACGACAGAAAGAACAAGTTTCAGAGGAGGAATCCTATCTGTGGGAAAAGAAATCTATACTCATATGTATATATCCATATACATGGAAGAGATGTCTAATGTGCTTCAGACGTCTTAAACATTTTTGCATTTTGCATATTTCTATTTCTTTTTTTAAAAAACAGTTTTTGGGTTTTTTTGGTACTGGGGATTGAACCCAGGGGCACTTACCACTGAGTCACATCCCCAGCCCTATTTTATATTTTATTTTGAGACAGGGTCTTGCTAAGTTCCTAATGGTGGCTTTGAACTTCTGATCCTCCTGCCTCAGCCTCCTGAGTGGCTGGGATTACAGGTGGGTGCCATCTTGCTCAGCTGAACTTACCTCTTCCAATAAGGTTTAGTAGTAAAGTTAGAAGCTTAAATCATCTGTGTTGTCTTATCACTCAAAAAAGCACTCTAAGTTTAATAAAACCACTATTAACAATTATGTTTCCTTTTAATGATACTTTCATGGTTGTAATCATAGTATATAAAATTGCATCCTATAACTAAACCATAAGCATTTTTCATTTTACTAAACAATTCTCCAATCTGTCATTTATGTTTGGCGAAGAGGCTTGTAATCCCAGCTGCTCAGGAGGCTGAGGCAGGAGGACTGAAAGTTCAAAGCCAGCCTCAGTAACTTGGCAAGGCCCTAACTTAGGGAGACCCTGTCTCATAAAAAAAATAAAAAGGGCTGGGGAATACGGATCAGTACTTAAGTGCCCCTGGTTTAAAAAAACAAAACAAAACAAAAAAAAAAACCTGTCATTTATAATTTCATTAAATACATGAATCACAATCTACTCATTCCCTTATTCATAAGGCATTCCAGCCATTCCATTTACTCATACACAATGTAAATACTACTAAGATGTAATACTACTGTGATGGGTATCTTCATATGTATACTGCTTCTTCCCATAATTGCATCACCTTAGAACAGATTAATTTTTACTTCAGAGGACATACACTCCCCACTTTTAAAAACATATGGTACTTGCAAAAGAGATAGCAGGAACTGTTCAGAGAAACTGCTCTCTATTTATTAGCTAGTAATACCCGCTGCAAAAGCTGCTAAAACAAGGAATGATCCACCCCTGCCCCCAACTCATTAAGCATTTAAATGCTCTTTCTAGCTTGCTGTTTCTACCACCAATAAAAGCAGTATTTGCAGAAGGAAAATTACATATTTTGTTCTAAACTTCAAATTATAATTAACAAAAGCATAAGTTCACATTTTTTTAAAAAAATAAATCACTTGATAAAACCAATCAAATGTGCAAAGAGAAAATCTCAAACTTACTGAATATCTGATTATGCCACATGTTCTTTGGGCATTGTTTAATCTTTGTAACTTGATAAGGTGATTATATTTTTCCAAAAATGAAACCATGGTCAGAAAAATTAATAACTCATTTAAGGTCATATAACTAGTGTGCAGATGGTTTTCATATCTATACCTAATTTCAACATATACTCTTTTCCAGGACACCAACCTAATGCCAAGGGATGAGGCTATTAGATTTACCTTTATTATAATGATTCACTTACCGGTATTACCAGTTAGGAAGTTTCCTCTTAATCACAGTTTGAAAACTAGTGCTACAAGTAAAACCCTGTTTTCATGAACAGTATCAACAGTATTATAAAATGGAATCATCTTTAGGATAGTCAGGTTCTCCAAACTAAAATTCAGGATACATTATTTAATAAATTCTCCCTCCTTTGTGAATTTACAAAATATTCCAAAGTTACAAAATTAACTCATATTTTATAAAATCACTCATATGGTTTTAAAAAACCTACAAGAAATAAAAAAATTCATTAAGAGGGATTATTACAACATCAGGATGTCGATGTCACTCAGCTAATTGCTGACTATAATCTAGTGCCTAGCATACAATATTCATTAAATAAATAAAATGAAATGTTTTGCTATTCATCCATTCATCCATACTTGCCTCCCCAGGTCTACCACTAAAAAAAAAAAAATGCTTACTAAATTATTATTATTATTTTTTTTTGGCAGTGCTAGGAATTGAACCCAGGGGCTTGTGCTTGCCAGGCAAGCACTCTACCAACTAAACTATATCCCCAGCCCCTGAATTCATTTTGTTTGTTTGTTTGTTTGTTTGGTACCAGGGATTGAACCCAGGGGCATTCCACCACTGACCCACATCCCCAGCCCTATTTTTTATTTTATTTAGGGTCTCACTGAGTTGCTTAGAGCCTCGCTAAGTTGCTGAGGCTGGCTTTGAACTCTCGATCCTCCTGCCTCAGCCTCCCAAGTGCTGGAGTTACAGGCGTGCGCCACCACGCCCGGCTTCTGAATACTTAATATATTCTAAAACAATTTCATTTTGTTTAACTTCTAAACTTACTTATGTATTCCCTATTATATTACACAATGGATTTAAAGCAGCCTAATGATTCAGGAAGTGATTTAGGCAAGATAAATAAGATAAGAATGTCTGTTCCAGTGAGGTAAGCAGATACTAGGAGGTCCTTTCTAAATAAATACCCGTTAGAGGTGGGCCTCAGATTTGGCTCTGAGCCCACTACAACCAGGATTAAAGAGAACGCAACCAGTTAGGACATGAGTCACAGAAGCCATATGATAAAAACAAACCAGGTACTCAGGAGAACTGAAGAGAGGCATAATTATTCCTGTAATAAAACCAGAGAAAAGATCCTCCTGTGTGTGTTTATGAAGGAGACACTGTATAATGTGGTAAAAATGTCCTAATCAACATCAATCAACATCTTTACAAAAATTTAATAGTGAGTTTCAGATGGTTCTCTTCTTAAGCCATCCATCAATATAGACCAGTCATAAAGCCAAAATAAGAGTCCATTATTAGCAAAAGGGGGAGGAGAGAAAAAAACAGCTCAGACAGACCTAATGCAAAAGAAATCAAGTGTGTTCAGAAAAATACTCTTTGTATTTCTTCGACAATCCTCCAAACATGATTGGAGCTATTACAAGTGCTTGTACAGGTAAAGAAATGGAGACTCTGTATACTTAGGCTCCATGACAGGAACTTGGCTTGCAGATTTTCTATGTTACAGGGTAAAAGGCAGATCAATATGCTTCAAGAGTGAGCTGAGTGGAGATGACTTCTTAGGAAAGGTGAGGTGCTGGTGGCACCACGGTGGCAGATGTTTGTAATCCCAAAGACTCGCAAGAATGAGACAGGAGGGTTGCAAGTTTGAGGCTAGCCTCAGCAAACTAGTAAGGCCCTCACCAATTTAGTGAGACCCTGTCTCTAAATAAAATATAAAAAAAAGTCTGGGGTTGTGGCTCAGTGGTTAAGCACCCCTGGGTTCAATCTCCAGTACAAAAAGAAAAAGAAAAAGAAAAAGAAAGAAAGGTGAGGTACTGCCTTAGTGTCCATGTCCACAAACAATATGAGGATACAAATGACTACACCAAGATTTTCCTCAAAATACAATTTGGATTTTCCCCAACAGAATGAAGAATTAGTAATCCCCTAGCAAGTCTTGGTAATTTGTGGGAATCATAATTGATTTTACAATTTCTTCTTCTTTGTTTTTTTGTTTTTGTTTTTTTTTTGTGTGTGTGTGTGTGTGTGTATGTGTTAGTATAGATCAAACTCAGGGCCTCATTTATGCCAGGCAATCATTCCACCACTGAGTCACATTCCCAGCCTATAATTTCTTTCAATGGTCATAGATGATTCTCCAATTCTCCTAATCATGTTAATAAGCAAAAATAAATTTGCAATATAGTTAATAAAGCAAACAACAATTTTACTTTTGGAAATTAAGAGAAATATTTAAATATATTAAAATCTGTAGTTACACTGAATTAGCAAAGTCTCAGCAAATCATTAAAATACCTAAGTGGAAAGAAATAATTTGCAAAGATATGACATGCCTTCTTCAGATCATATAAACCCAGGCTTTTGTCCAATCGAATTCAGGTTAACTGACAAGAGTCTTCAAAACTTGCCTTAGTCACTTAGTCACAGAAGTAACTAAGTAATTCAGACTGAAACTTTCTCTTTACCTATAATACTGGGCACAAATTTCAAAAATTATCATACTAGAAATGTTTTTCTTCATAAATCTCACAGAACCTAATTTTTCTTCCTTTTAAATTCAGATAAATGGGGGCTGGGTTGGGGCTCAGTGGTACAGTGCTTGCCTAGCATGTGTAAGGCACTGGGTTCGATCCTCATCACCACATATAAATTTTTTTTAAAAAATGTAGAAATTCAGATAAATGTGCAAATGTCACTGTAGTTCTGACATGGATGCTGTCCTTCCATTCTAGAAATAATATTATGAAATTGAGGCAAATTTACACACTAACAGGGACTAAAGTTTTGATGATGAAACCTTAAAAAATACCGTTCAGAGTAGCAAGGGATCCTAACATATCTTCACTACCTCTCAAATACCTTGTTTTAACATCTATTTGTCACATCTATTTTAGGACATTACATGTTTTAAAATTTTGACTATTTGCATTTTGCATATAGTTTTCTTTTTTTTT
>JAJEJO010003545.1:433094-448982 GCA_020662805.1 Glaucomys volans
GCCTCAGCCTCCCAAGTGCTGGGATTACAGGCATGTGCCACCACCCCCAGCGCATATAGTTTTATATATAGTTCCATTCCTGAATGGAATCTAGTTTCTTAAAACAGAACTTTCACAATGACAGGAAGAAAATTCTACTAACACAATTATGAGTACCTAGCTTCTCACTTTCTAAACATTCCTCTCAAAGAGGCTTAAAACCTCTCAAATGACATACAATAAACCTCATCAATAGATATTTAGTCAAGAATAACAGCAACTGATTTCTATTTATAGAACATATAGTCCAAACACTTGGATGAAAATTAAGTATTTTCATAAAAATTTCGTTCAGATAGGAAATATGTGTGATAAAATTTATTAGATACATTAGCTGTGGGCCGGGATTTAGGGAATGGCAATACATGTTAGAAATTTGCCATTCAAGCCTGGCACGGTGGCGCACGCCTGTAATCCCAGCACTTGGGAGGCTGAGGCAGGAGGATCGCGAGTTCAAAGCCAGCCTCAGCAACTTAGCAAGGCCCTAAGAACTCAGTGAGACCCTGTCTCTAAATAAAATACAAAATAGGGCTGGGGATGTGACTCAGTGGTGGAGAGCCCCTGGGTTCAATCCCCAGTACCAAAAAAAAAAAAAAGAAATTTGCCATTCATTATTCAGTACAATTCCTGCTGCCAAAGTTTCTAAGATAGTGAAACAAAAAATTAACAACAGCTTCAATTTTTACAAGGGCTGATGAAAACTAACATCCAAGCAATGTAGAAATTCACTTAAATATGCAATCCAAAACTCTAAAATCTGATTAAAATGTGAAATGTAATTAATCTTTACTGGGTGCATATTCCATTTGAAAATATAATGATTTTATAAAATTCTCCTTCGTCAAAGCTTTAAAAGCTACAGTGGTGTCAATTAGTAAATATTTCTTTGATGGCCATGTGAAATGACATATTTCTTCATTAATAGCAATGGTTATCCCATAACAATTGCAAAAATATTACATATGATTGTTTTTCTTTTAAGAGATTATTTTCTAAAGCCTCATTATGATGTTATCACTATGGGTAAATCTCTAATTTTGTATGCTTGAAATTTCCAATAGCAAATGTTTTTGAAGTTATCATGAAATTACCCCAAAATCTGATGGCTTAAGCTAGATTTATCATCTCACAGTTTTTGTGGGTCAGGAATTCAGAAGCAATTTAGCTGGGTGGTTCTGGTTCATTGTCTTTCATGAGGCTACAGTCAAGATCATGGCCACAGCAAGTCATCTGAAGACCTGACAGGCTGGAGGATCCACCTCCAGGATGGCTCACTCTTACTGGCAAGAGACCTACTCTTGCCACATAAACTTCTCCATAGGGTGCTTTGGTGTCTTTCTAACAGGGCAGTTGGCTTCCCCTAAAGCAGTGGTTCTCAACAGAGGGCCATTTTTGTCCCCCAGGGGACATCTGCCAATGTCTGAGACATTTTTTTGGCTGTCGCAACTGGGGTTTAAAGAAAGTACTGTTGGTATCTAGTAGGTAGTGTCCAGAAAGGCTGCTAAGCCAATAATGGATAATACAGTCCCCACAACGAAGACTTATCTGACTCCAAATGCCCATTAGTGTCAAGGTTGAGAAACCCCTCTAGATTTCTCTGTGACTTCTCTGAAATCACAAAACAGGAGACAAAGTCTTTTACAACTTACCCTCCAAAGATACCCTATCATTTCTGTCACATTCTATATATTAAAAAGACGAGTCACTAAGCATAATCCTCACCGAAGGGGAGAAGAATTAAGTTCCACTTCTCAAAGGTAGGAGTATCCCACAATTTGTGGTCATATTTTATTTGTTTTTATTTGTTTGTTGTTTGTTTATTGTGTTTGTGTTTCTGGGATTGAACCCAGGGCTTCACACATGCTAGACAAGTGCTCAACCACTGAGCTATATTCCTGGCCCTATGGTCATATTTTAAATCCATTACACTTAGCATCTTGAATCTTTTATCAAAATACAGATGGTCCCCAACTTACAATGGCTTGACCTTACAATGATGCAAAAACTATAAGCATTCAATAGAAACTATACTTTGACTTTTAAATATTTATCTTTTCAGAGGCAAGTGATAAGTATAAGGCATGATACTCTTCTGATGCTGAGCAGCAACAGCTAGCCACAGCTCTCAGTTAGCCAAGCAGCTCAGGAGGGTAAACAATCTACACTCCACAGTGTACTGTGTTGCTAAGCTATGATGCTGGGTAAAGGTTAGGTGCATAATATGCATTTTTGATTCAGCAATATTTTCAGCATATGATGGGGTTTATCAGAACATAGGCCTAATGTAAGATGAAGAGCACCTATACTGACATTTCCAAGATATCTCATTTATGTGAATACTAGATAAGAATCTTTTTGTTGCTGTAGGAAAGGCACTGGCATTTATTTAACAAAGCTACTTTTACATCCTAGTGAATGGTTTCTGCAGTATTTTGATGATCTGATCTTGCCTAATTCTATTAAACATAAATATACACAGTATGATTTACAGAAGAGTAAACCAGTAGTAGAAAGAACTGAGTTCTGGTTTTGGTTTTGGCACTTCCTAGTGGGTAATCTCATCCAAAGCATCTATGAACTTGTTTCCAAATCAATAAAATAGGAGTGTCACCAGCCCTGCCTATCTCACAATGCTGTTTTGAGGCTCAAGTAAGGTAATTATGTGAAGGTGCTTTATGAACTATAAAAGGCAGGAAGTTTGAAATACTCCAGGTCAAAATGAACATACTACTATAAAACAATCCCATGGTCAATCTTCAATTTCCAACCCGGGGTTTTCACGTAGTAAATTCTCAAAATGCATTTTGAGATCTCTTACTGTTAAATTAGAGGTTGGGTCTATCTCCAAAATAATAGTAAAACGGGCAGATTATTAAAACAATTGAGAGTCCTAATCCTTGACTATTTACTGTCAATTTATGGATAAAACAGCTGTAGTTCCTTCAAGTTAAAATGCACATTAATTCAACAATTCTTAGGGCCTAAGTACTACAGTCAGTAACATATTATAGTCAATGCTTTATAGACCTGGAACTCAAAATAATTATTCCTTTATTGTTTCCCAAATTAAGCTATGAGGGAGACCAGAAACTATGTTTTGTCTTTTTATCCTCAGAATCTAGTGCTAAAAACCTTTTCAAAGCAGCACATTTGCTTCCTGTAATCCTTTGTGTATGATGTTTCAGCCAGACTGACTTTACTAGTAGCAGTTTATTTGGTACCAGGGATTGAAGCCAGGGGCACTCAATCACTGAGCCACAACCCAAGCCCCCCCCCCCCACTTTTTTTTTTCTTTTCTTTTCTTTTTTAATCTTTTATGAACAGACAGTTGCTTAGGGTCTCACTAAATTGCTGAAGCTGGCTTTGAACCTGCAATCCTCCTGCCTCAGTGTCCCTAGCCACTGGAATTACAGGCATGAGGCACCAAACCCAGCACAACAGCACTAATTTTAAAACACTTTTTTCTGGCAATTCACAACTCAAGAAACTGAAGTCTTAATTTCTGGGGGTAGGAAACAAAATATCTGTATGTATAAAAGTTCCACAAAAGATTCTGAAGTACAACCAGAATCAGAACCACAACTGAGACGTTCCCATTGTCAGGACAGTCCTTTTCATATATATTCACTTAATTTATGTTTTCTCCTGTTCTCTAAAAATGTTCTCTTCCCCAAACACCACCCATCCTTCAAAAGTATCTTCAAATCTTTCCTTCTCCATGAAACCTTTCTAACTACTATAACTAACAATGCCTCCACTTCTGTATGCACATCAATATGTTCTCATATATACAGTTCATTAATATTTCATGTCTATTTCTTTTATACACTGGTAGACACTGAACACTAATGTATGGTCAACAAACTTCCTTCATTATAATAAATCTAAAACATAAACACAAGTGTATATAAACATGTTTCAAACTTTCAAAATTATGCTGTCCTAATACCTAGTTATAGAAATATTCAGATAATTGAAATTTTCATGACCATTATCATTCATCAATGCTAATGGTAAGAGTCCTTCAAATGTCAGCTTTGCATTTATCTAAGGTTGAACCATACGGGTTACACACATGAATGTTATACACATGAACCCATTTCAAGGGAAGCTAGTACCATATTTTCCAATGCTCTATCTTTCACGAGCACTCTCAAGTATGTAGAAAAGGGAAAACACGAAACATTACATTTCAATATACTTGGAATCCACACCGTTAGACATACTCTAGATCAGGTTTGATATACAAATTGGAAGCACACTACACAAACAATTGAATTGTTGAACGAGTATCAGATAATGAATTTAAAAAAAAAATATTCACAGAAAAAGCATAAAGAATTTAAGGATCCTGGAGCAGAAAAGACAAAAAGGAAGAAAATGAAAAACAAAAGATCATTGGGGCTGGGGACACTGCTCAGTGGTAAGTGCTTGTCTAATACATGAGGCCCAGGTTTTGGCCCCCAGCAACACACACACACACCTACACACATACACACACACACTGCCCAAAAGATGAAATAAGATTATTAGAGAAACAAGGAAAAATCAGAATAAGGAGGTATTAAAAGGATACAAAACACAATTTTTAAAATTAAAAATTGCATATTATGACACTAAAATCAGTAACTGTCTTACAACCTCAAAGTCACTAAGGCACTGCCATAGATAATTCAGGAAAGTCTCAATAAGTTCTTGTAAGGTATCAGAATACAATGTGCCAAATGACACATTCTAAATCAAGAACAAAGCTGATCCTCCTCAGTCACTGCTACGTGAGATCTACGAGATTACTAAAAAATTCGCTATTATTGTCTAATTTTTTAAAACTAAGCAAAGCTTAGCAAGAACCTTCAAATATCTAGATTTCGTGCAATATACTACACTTCTTGCTCTTTAGTTTAACTGCAGCTCCTTTGTGGCTTTCTAAATAGCACTGTATCATCACTGCAAGATAAGTGAGAAAGGACACAGAAAAAGAATACTAGAAGAGACAGTGGGACTAAACATCACCTACCATAAACATTCAAAACCCCTAAAAATATGGGCTGGGGATATAACTCAGGTGGAGAGTGCTTGCCTTGCAAGCACAGGGTCCTGGGTTCAATCCCCAGCACTGCAAAAAAAAAAAACAAAAAAAACCCTAAAATAGGTCATGACAATGGCAAAAAAAAAATTATTCATAAAAAAAAAATCAGCTTTCCCCCAACTCTCCCTAGTTGTTTCTCAACTGTAAGGTGATATGCCTGCCCTCTGGCAAACATGCTGTGCAAGTTCTCCCGTTCGTTAAGCTCACTGGGTTGTTTCTAGGCTCCTGCCCATTAGGAATGCCATTATTCTGGACATAACGAAAATCAGTTCAGAGAGGTCCTGATTTATAAAGCAGAAAGTAGAGCATTTCTATCTTTTTACAGGCAGAAGGTTCAAGTTATCCTAACCTAGTTTTTACTCAGGGCCAATTAGTCTAGGGATATACGGTTAATTAAGTAGTTTCCAACTAAGGGTGGTATCTGCCCCTGTGCCTCCCTCTCCCAACATGTGACACTGTCCACAAGACACTTTTGATTGCTAAAACTGGCAATTGCATTGGTATCTTGTAAGTAGGAATAGGAACGTTGCTAACATACAATACGCCAGGCAGACCCCACAACAAAGAATCATCCTAGCCAAAGTGTTCACAACATGCAGCAACCCTATTTCACTATATTTTGGAATGTAAACACAACTTTATAGATGCTCAGAGTACTTACTGCTTGTTCTCTTAATCTGCTAATTTCCCTCTTTTATTCTAGCAACTATCATTTAATACAGAGATTGCTAATCTCAAAACATCATTCAAAGCATAACACACTTAAGACATTAAACTCAGAATCAAAATGGGACAAGTCAAACTGTAATGTCAAATAACAGAATGAAAGAAGTATATTAATATAAAATGCCAATATCGATATTCTGCAACAATTGAACACAACAACCACTGAAGAGTCATATTTTATTTACTGAATAAGAACAATAACTAAGATTTTCACTTCCTCAGGTAGCCTGGAGAAGAAAACATAAATATTCACAAGCCTAAGGTCAAGAAGGTTCAAGCTAGCTAAAAGTGAAGGGTTAAATGGGGAAAAGTGAAGGGTTAAATGGGGAAAAGAGAAGCAGCTGCTGAGGCTATGAAGAACAAAGCAATCATTTCTGGGAACCAAGTTAGATCTATTATAGGGATGAGGAAATACAAGAAAGATGAGTTCAATACACACTTACATAACAAGCTAGACACGTCACCCAAGCTAAGAATGAGGGCATGATTATGGGCACAAGATTTGTAAGCAAGAAGACTGCCACAGCAGGGATATTTCCCCAAGTGGAAGAATAGAGATGGTTAAGGATCCAGAGGACCTTTACCCTCACCGTCCCCTTCTTCCACTATAACAAGCCTCCCTGAGCCCTGACAAATAAAAAGAAGTTCTGACCTCTCAGTTCTGACCTCTCCTGGGTACGTGCTGATGTCACCACTTTCTAGATCTGAATCATCAGATGGAAAGGTATCTCTGACCCAGCTGTTCAATCCTTGCATAAAGGCGCCCTAAATACAAAAAGTGACCAGCATGCCACTACATTTGAGAGAAGAATCTAAAAAGCAAAGCAGATTTGAGATGACAACTTAAGCAGAAAGAATGCAGAAAAGAAAAGCTACAAACAACTTCCAAAGCAATCTGGGACCCTTCCTGGTTTTTTAATCTTTATAAACATAACACTTAGTATAATGCCTAGCACTGGCAATAATAAATGAATGAATTTATGAAAAAAAAGGAGGGGGAGGGATACCTGGCTATTTTTTGTATGGATGTGTTATGTGATGTTTAAACTCTGGACCATAAGCTTGAAAACACAAGCAATGCATATTTTGGAGCAGACTAACAGTAAGACACAAACACACACCCTCATTCATGTCACAGGCACAATGACAATACCACCAAGGCCTAAGAGGTTTTTGAGGAAAGCATGGAAATGTGTAACTGCATTATTTAAAGAAACAGGAGTCAACATGTTCAGGGTCTACAGTTAGTCAAACAGCAGATCCAGACAAAATAAACATTTGTTCTATTACTTTTTTGCTATGTTGCCATGGGAATCTGTGTTTGCAGGAAAACTTAGTTTCTGCAACCAGATGATAGAGTAGTAAAGGGGAAATAGTTTTGATGAAAAAAAAGGAGCTTATACGTGAAAGGCAAGGAAGACAATAAATAGTATGGGCTTTTATATGGTCACAGATCTGACCATCACTATAAGACTATACCACCACAAAGATGGTATAGTCTTTCAATCTATACCATCTTTTCAAGTTAACAGATAAGTCCTTGGGGCCTCATATTCAGGATGTCAGTGATGGGTAACAATGATCCAACCCCTACTAAAATTACTGTAGTGAGGGAAAGGTGGAGAAAGGGAAAGCAGACACAGAGTCAAATAAGACAAAATAAATGAGATCTGAAGTACTTAAATGTTTAAGGAAGGTAAAAATTACTTTTACAATATGACCAAGTAAGAAAATCCCTAGATGCCCAAGAAGTTAGAAAACACTCAACCTGCCAGCAAGCTAATCTTCCTTTTTCAGCTGAACTCCAGAGCTAATCTCTTTGCTCCTTTACTTTTGGCAACAAATATCTGGAAAAGTAAAGTAACCCATGTTATTTAGAGAGCTGGAATAGAGTACTCTGAATTTCTAGGGCCTGACAAAAATAATGGCTCAGGCACTCTGAAAGGGCTAGAGAGAGTGTTGTGGGCATGGATCAGGGCTTTGCACCAATTCATGTATCTATCTCCCCCGCTTCATTCTATCCTAAATCACAAATACCACCACTAATGGGTAAGGAATAAAAACGAAAATATAGGAGCCTCAGAGTGGAGTGCTCTACTAAAACAGAAGTTACATTATCTCTCTCCTCTGGCCATAACCCCCCATGGTTTCCCCTCTCAGAGTAAAAGTCATAGTACTTACAAAGGCAAATAAGATCCATGCCCAACCCATCCCACTCCACTAATGCCCATTCAGCTCTAGCCCTACCATCTACTAGCTATTCCCGGAGCACAGGGTTTTTGCCTCAGGGCCTTTGCATTTGTTAAAACCTCAGCATGGAATGTTCCTACCTCCCCCACAACTCAGCCATGTGCAGTGTTCTATAACACCTCCATTATGTCTTTACTCAACTGTGGCCCCATGGTGAGGCATACCCCTCTACCTTACTTAAAAGTACAGTACTGCCACCCCAGCACTATCTCCTTTCCATACTTCATTTTCTCACAGTATTTATCATATGATATACAATAAATTTTAATTGGTTACTATTTCCACTATCATCTTATAGTTTCTTAAAGGTAGAAATTTGTATTTTGTCCATATTACACATCTAACACCTAAAAGTACTCAAGTTAACTATACTCCACAGAGTCACATCCTCAGGGAGACATAAGGAACCCATCTTCTTTCCTTTTCCCCTCCACAATCCTGTACCCTGAAATACTGCAAAGTTCCATAGCAGGCACTAAAACGTATCCATTTTCCTAACACCAGAATTTAGGGATTACCTTGGACTGGTCACTCACATCTATCTCTTCTCTCCCACAATGAGCCTGTAAGCCAAGCAGAACCAGGACCTATTTTTGAAGTATATATAGACCACCATCATATTCTCTAGAATAAATTCTTAAAAGGATTGAAGATTGGAAAAATAGTTAATCCCTAACACTTACATACTTGATTTGTAGAAGCACCATGCAAAGACTAACTACTTATAACACTGAAAGTTTCTCTAATTTAAAAAAATAGTAATTTTTTCAAGTTTAAAGAGATTTTTGCTTTTGTCCTAAAAAATCATATGCATGACTTACAAGTATGGCAACCATGAGAAGAAATACCCTGGGGGCTGAGGATGTAGCTCAGTGGTATAGCACTTGCCTACCATGAACAAAACCCAGGGTTCAATCCCTAGTACGGGAAGAAAAAGAAGAAAAGAAAACAAAAATGAAAAAAAATCAACCTAGGTTCCAAGTCAGAGAAATCTATAGTCAATTTTTTTTTAGCACTACAATAATTAAACCTCCTAGATAGGAACAAATGAGGTTTATCCCAAATTTCACAGTAAAGAACAAAAGTCTGAGATATTTTTAAAGACCTACAGAGGCATGGTTGCGTCTTTTTACATCCTATACTTATAAAAACCCAAACATGGTCAGACAGTCCCAACTTTACATAAATGCACATGAAGAATTTCAAACCAATAGGATTCATAAATTCAGAATTAACCATTTGCATGATCTAACAATTCTTTCAGAAAAAAATTCAATCTGGACAATGAGTTCATTTTTGGTTTATCAATTCCCAGGAAGAGACATGACTTTAACATTAATTACTCCTCAAATTAGCTGGACAGTGACATTGCTGGGACTGCTTTCCTATAGTCACAGCTCTATTGCAAGTGACTTAGCAAGCCTTCATGAGAGGAGGCAAACTGCACAAAAGGAGGTGACAGCGCACAACCTCAGCAGTCCACCTCTACAGAAGACCACTGAAGTGCTGAAAACCCAGACCCAAAGCCAAGGGAGCACTAACAAGTACACCATTCCTTTAAAGAATGAATCTAGCTCCTTATTTATAAAACTGGGTCAATAATACAGGCGGTGAGGTTGCCAGTGTAGCTTGTTGGTAGAGTGTGTACTTAGCATGTGCTAGGTCCTAGGTTTAAGCCCCAGCACCAAAAAAAGAACCGATGAACACACACACACACACACACACACACCAGCCTCATGGAGCTAGAGAGGACTGATTGATAATGCTTTGAAAGAAAACACTTTACAAAATGCAAAAGCCCATAAAAATGTCAGTTAATGTTAAAGTGAGAGTGCCAAATGAATTCTACCTTTGAATCCTGAGCCTCGGGGGCTCAGTACCATCTGCACAGTTGCCCATCAAAGGCAAAGTCAACATAGATCATCTCTGAAGCTGAGCTAAAGCGAAATCAAAAGCACAACACACTTCAATATCAAAAAATGAACTGGGGCTGGGGTTGTAGCTCAGTGGTAGAGCATTGCCTAGCCCATTCGAGGCACTGGGTTTGATCCTCAGGACCACATAAAAATTAAATAAAGCTTTTTTAAAAAAATTAAACTGGCAGGATTGAAAAACCAGTCCAGGACACTCTATTTTAAATGGAAGCCAGTGGAAAAATAAGATTGAATGAATAAAACATGATTATACAACCTGACTAAACTTCTTAAAAGTCTTTCTATAGCAATAATACAAATACTTGTCATTAATTATATTTGAATGCTTTTTATTGATTGGTACTGGTAATAGTCAGCCAACTACTTGCTTTTGTTTACAAAGAAAAGTAAATGGAAGAAAGATCAGTTGGATCCATCATCACCACTAGGAAAGTAAAGGGCATACCCTTCTCACTGATCAGCACTCATCTCTGCATACCTAATAATGATGTAGTTTTATTTATTTATTCTCAATTTTATTGTTCTAAAGTGTGGTAAATTTTGTTGTGTAACTTTACACTGCTAAGTAAAATAGCGTATAAAAATACCCTGAAAACAGGGAATAACTATTAACGCTAAAAGAAAAAAAATTAGCATCATTTATTTTTATTACATTTATTGGAAGAATCTTATTCCATAAAGCACTTGGGAGTTTGATTTGTTAGCAAATTTTGCCATCCTCTTACTAAAAGTTTATTATACCCTTTATATGCTGATGACAAACACAAAGTGCCCAGCACAACACTTACAACATAATAAGCAACTCACCGAATGTGGTCATTAAACCCAGAAGGCGACAAACTGTATGAAGAAATGGACTGTCCTGTTCTGTGTTCTTCACTCTTTCTTAAGAACCCAGTGCACTATTCGGTCTACAATTGGTATTCAATAAATACTGCTGAATAAATGGTAGAATGTGATTCAAGAGTGATTTCCAAATCTCACCTATTTTATGGGGACCAGTGCCTCATCTTCTCTCATCAACAGCAAGGGAATGGAAAAACCATACCCCAGAGGAAAGGCCCTTAAGTTCCTGTTTATATTTCCTTAAACTTACCACAAAGATTCTCTACCCTTCTGTCCCAAAACCACAAAATCAATGCTTTGCAACAACGTATCCTGAAACAATTTTGCATCATTTCCCCTCACAGACAATGCACAAAGTTCCTTAAAATTGCAAGTTCCCTTTACCGTTCAGAAAGATACTTACAAAACCTTACCAAGTCTCAACTTTCTAGTCTGATTCCTTGATCTTTGATTCATAGCTGGTTGTCACTTAGGCTGCTACTTGTTTCTGTTCACTATATATTTGGTACAAATTAAAATAGGGTTAAATTTTTTAAATATATTAAAATTATATGTCAAATTGTACTATACTTAAGAGCAATAAACTTGAGAGACTGACACATATTTGAATGGTGTTGCATTCCTCAAAATAAAATTCAGATTCTTTTTTGGAATGGACCAACAAGTCATACACACAAAAAATGTGTCATTATAATTATAACTAACTCTCATATGATCTAAAACAGTATCACCAACCTGACTGCCTAACTTTTTCATCAGGTACAGATCCAAATTCCCTAGATTATTTGGATTCAGTTTGACTTCCTTATTCTCTACCATTAAATATCTGCTCTCAAAGGATGAGGATGGAGAAAATCAACAGACTCTATATTGGATTCAAAGAGAAGTTCCAAAAAATGTTTTCCAATCATGTCTGAAAAGTTGCAAAGTGACAGAAAAACTTCAAGCAACTACAGTACTCTGAAAGACACTTATAAATCTAAATCATGGTATTTTCATTCTGAAATCAGTTTACATTGTTTACAATAAATTGCCATGTATAATTTCAGTTGTCTTTTCCTCCATTGAGGAAATGTTATTTACACCTTAAACCCCTTCAGTAGAAATACTACTACTAGAGCATCAAGAAGCAAACAAATAAACTCTGCCTCCCTAGAAAGACACAAGAAACTTAACAGCGGATGTCTCTGAGGAAGAGGATAGTGTGGCTGGAGAACAGATTTCCACCAAATACCTTTTTACATTCTATACAAAGTGAATATGTAAACACCTATTTTTTTTTGGGGGGGGGGGGGTACTGGGGATTGAACCCAGGGACACTCCACAACTGAGCTCCATCCCCAGCCCTATTTTGGTTTTATTTAGAGACAGAGTCTCATTGAGAGCCTCACTCACTAAGTTGCTGAAGCAACTTTGAACTTTGAACTCGCGATCCTCCTGCCTCAGCCTCCCAAGTGCTGGGATTACAGGCGCCACCGAGCCGGCTACACCTATTTTTAAAACTCTGTTTAACAAAGTACTTTCAAATTGTCAGATGTTGCTGGCTTCTATACCCACATAAAAGGATAGTATTAAAGACATGTGGAGTTCATCTTAATGGCACTTCACTGTAAATCTGAACCATCTATTATTCCAGTGCAGAGCGACTAATACCAACAGTAGGAAACTCTGCAAGGAATTCTGTTAAAATCCACCTAAACTCCCTATAGTTGAGTTTGGTATCACTCCATTAAAGTTCAAACATCACTGGAAACAAAAACCCGATAGTGTAAGAATGTGTCAATTCGAGATAAAAAAAAAAAATGGAGGTGCATTAATGAGCTATTAAATGTCAAAGGAGCAACATCCAAATACATCTTTGAAAATTAGCAACTCATCAATAAATATCTGAAAGTAAAATGCTGCCATTCCTTTAAAATGTAAACTTTCATACTGTACAAACGGGCAAAAGATGTCAAGCATGGTGCCAATCTGCAACATAATTTAAGCAGCTTGAACTTGAAAGCGCAATATGATCTGTTGCTGAACACAATTGCACAATCTCAATTACCCAGAAGATTCTACCAAACAGGAAATTCTTGATGTGACTTTAAGAAACACGAAATCATATTTATAGATTAACACATCCAGAAGCCTGGAATTTACTAAAAAAAAAAAAAAAAAAAACTTTCACAGGCTCCTTTTCAAATAATACATGCACCTATATCACTAAGACACAGAAAAGGCTAACAATTAAATTTAATATTTAATTTCAAATCAGGAGCTCTCAAATTATAGTAAATCTAAAATACAGTGTATAAAGCCTTGGAAGTTAGAGAGAAGTTAGTAAAGTATTTCAAGTCAGGAAATTTTATGGTATGGATTTAATTTAAAACACACTCACAGTGTAAATTAAAGCTGGAAAACATCTCTTCTTTTGCTATATGTTCCAGATCCTCATGAAAACCATCATATACCTCAGGACGTAAATGTAGATAAAAGTTCCCTGCAAACCCTCTAAATGACATTAAAAACACAGTATTCACCGGATTATCTCAATTAAAAATATTTACAATACCTCCCTGCATTGCTAATAACTTTTTGAATATCAGGGCGCCCAACGGATCTGAATCTCTCTGCTCCACAAGAGAAAATTGTTTTGTCAAACAATACTTAAATGAGCAGTAGTATGTGACTAATCTGAGGACGCCAGTTTCTCAAGCGGCAGGGTTCTTGCAGGCACTTCCACCCCCTCCACGAAAAGGAAATACGCTTTCAACCGAATCGGAAACACACCACTCAAGCTGGCACAGCGCTCAGCGAGATAAAGTCGGTATTTTAAGCTCTATGGGTCGCTGCTAATTCAAGTGCGAATTCTAAAACGACGCTACTCAAAACGGGATTTCAACAGAGGCTTACAGAAAAGCCCAGAGAGCCTTTCCTCGCCAGTTCTGTTCAAATGACCGCGATCCCCGGGTCGGGCTTTGCTCTTCTGCTTCTCCAGCCAGCTCCCTGGGTTCGTCTGCTCCGGGGAGAGGCTCTGGCGCCCCAGGTGGGCGCTACCCCGGGAGAGGGTCCTTCTGCTCGACAGTGGCAGGAGAGCCCCCGGGGAGAAGCGGCCTTCCCCGGGTGCCAGCCCCGGGAGCTGCAACTCCCCGAGAAGAGAATGCACAGGGTGTGAGCCAGGGCCGAGTTCCAGCACCACCACCTACCGCCCACAGCGGACCTGCGTCCTGCACACGCAGCTAACTCCCTACCTGGGAGTGCAGGGTGAGGGGTGCAGGACCCGCAGGACTCCAAGGACCAGCAATGCCCTCCCCTCCCCGAAAATTCCTGCCGCTTGGCGCATCGCTGAGCCACGGGGACAGGCCTGGCCCTCGGGCATGCGAGACCACCCTGCCCCTCCTCGGCCCCAAGCCCAGCGACACTCACCACACAGAGCCATAGGCACCGGAGCCCACCGGAGACAGGTTCTGATAACGCTCAGGCACCTCCCAGATTGTCTTGTTCAGCTCCTGCCGGTAGAACGTGGGCCTCTCCTGAGACATTTTCCAGCAGCGGCCGCGGGGCGAGGAGGTGGCCCTGCTGGGCCCCCGCCTGCACCCGCACCCTCTCCCCGGCCCTAGTTGCCCGCCCGAGCGGGCGGGGACCCAGAGCTGGCCGCCCCCGCAGGTGTGGCTCCGAGACCCCGCAGACTCCCGCGTGCGCGCGCGCGCGCGGCCCCTGTCAGCTGCAGCTGCTGGATGCGCCTGAGAGACCTGGGCAAGCCCGACTAAGGGCAGGAGCACGCTCTGAGGCTCAAAGCTGCGCCCGCCGCAGTCTCGCTGCACCAGCTCCCGGACTAGGCCGACAGCGAGTTGAGCGACTGGTCACCCGCTCCAGCTGCAGCGCCCGCTCAAGCTCCAGTGGTCGCAGTCCCAGAGCCAGCGAACAGGCGCTTCCAGCAGTATTCTCGCGAGAACCGCTCCCGGGACTCTCCGCGAGCCGAGATTTTACCCAATATGGAACCTGCCAATGGGAGGAGATTCATGGGAGGAAAGGCTAGGAGGAGCAGTTCTCGCGATAAGAGAGCAACAGCTGGAGACCAGAGGCAGGAACTCCCAGGAACTGTTCTTCAGGGCTCCAAAGGCGGACCCGGGAACTAGGGGACAAGTCCACAACCTAAGCCGCGTGCGCCTCGCTGTGGTCGGCAGGGAAATCTCTGGCTCGTCCGCGGAAAGCAATAGTGACAGGGTTGAGAAAAGAGCCAAAAGATCTTCGAACTGCGAATAGTCACCAGCAGATGAGCACCTGCTCCGCACAGCCTATTTCTAAGAAATACTTGCATAAAGAAGCAGGTTTCGTCCAGAAAGCTGTTGCATCGCGGTCTGTTCAAAGACATGTGGCTTACTATACGCGACTCTGACGAAATCCGTTCAAAAGGCAAATATTAGTCCTGCATCAAAGTTAGGGTTTTCCATCCAAACTCTCCTAGTAGTTCTTAAACTTTTGCGTGCAGTTTGTTTTTAAGAGCAAAATTCCGGGATTAATAGGGAATTTGGGTATATCAGAAGTAGGAATCAAGAATATGTACTTTTATCATATACATCTAGGGGTTCTGATTCAGGAAAGTCTCTGCCAACTCTCTTTGAGATGCCTTTTAAAATGCCGTTGCCCTGAAGATTTCAAAATGACTCTGCCCTGAACAGCCATCCATTAGATTTTAAGAATCTAATTCAATGCCTCTCAAAATAAGAGAACAGGGGAAGGAGTGGTCTTCTGGTGGTTGTCACATTAGGCATGTCAATTGGCCTTTCTTAGACCTTAGTTTTAGCTTCTGCAAGAGAATTCCTGCCCTGTTTTCACCTAATAACGTCATTTGTCAAGAATATAAAAGTGAGCTGGGCCTGGTGGCTCACATCTGTAACCCCAGCGGCTTGGCAGGAGGATCACGAGTTCAAGGTCAGTCTCAGCAACTTAGCGAGGCCCTAAACAACTTAGCAAGACCCTGCGCAAAATAAAAAACATAAAAAGGGCTGGGGTTGT
>JAJEJO010003546.1:0-72671 GCA_020662805.1 Glaucomys volans
GCTGTTGTATAGTATGGTGACTAAAGAGAGAAAACCGCAGTGGACTGTTGTTTTCAGAAAGCTAGAAGAAATGATTTTGAAATTTTTTGCCATAAAGAAATCGCAAATGGGGCTAGGCCTATAGCTCAGTTGGTAAAGTGTGTACCTTGCATGCAAAAGGCCTGGGTTCAATCCCCAGCACCACAAAAAAAAAAAAAAAAAAATCATAGATGTTTAAGGAGATTGATATTTTAACCTGATTTAAACATTACATAATTTATGCATGTATTGAAACATCCTATGCTACTCCACAAATACGTATGATTTTTTTTTGCGCTGGTTAAAAATAAATTTTAAAGTGTTTTCAAAATGAAAATAATTTATATTGTGGTCATAGTCAGATGCTCATGCTGTGTGTGCATTACCTTTTTTCCCAAGGAGCTCAAAAACTCTAGAAGCCACAGCAGGCAATGACCTCGATCAGTTAACCCTCAAGTGGCCTGCCTCTTCCTCAGAGAGCAAGATGGGAGTGGCCCGTCCTCAGAGCCAGCTCCCCCTCCTTTGCAAAATGGTAGGCATTCTTCCCCGGACAGGCCAAGTCAGAGTGGCCGATGGGAGGGAATTCTCTCTGTACAGGAAGAGAATGACTTCTCTCTGGCTGGAGTATGTAAAACATGACCAGCGTTACTCTGAGCAGTCTTAAATCACATCTACTTCCCTTTTATATGATGCCATTGCAAATTAGCTATTTTTTGCATTTGTAATTAGAGGCTAGAACAGATGGGGAGGCCAAGGTTGAAGGACATAAATCTGCAGCGGTCACCAGGGCTATGGGTGGGCAGCGGCTGCTCTCGTTCCTCTCTTGTGAGTTGTACAGATGCCACCAAGAAGCCACAGCACCAGGAAGACACCTTGGCCCCTCCCTCCCATCCAACTCCTTTCACATTTGGGGAGGCTCCTACTTACCAATCAGAATTCCTTCCCCATCATGGAGAGAGAACATCGCAAGGAGGAGTTACATTTCTCATAAATTCCCTCGGCTCTCTTCTCTATTTTGAACAAATCAAACTCTGTGCATCATAAATAAACTCTGGACATTGGTTATAAAGTCTCAAAAGGGAGCGCCTTCCAACAGCTGAGCAAGAGCTGAGCATAAGTCAAGAAGTACTTTGGAGAGAGGTAAACCTTGCAGCTAATCCTCCACATCTCCTTTTAAGTGGAAAATGAATTTCAAGGAAACAATTGGCAAATGTATCCTTGGCACTGAACACGGTGTCTGTCACTTGGTAGTTGCTTAATAAATATTTATGAAAGGAAGCTTGGGAGAATAATAGTATCTAGGAACTGCACAGTCATTTTGTAGGGCGAGGCCATTTCTGGAGACTTCCATCAGCCTAGGGATCTGTCATGTTTGGCTGTGCCCTGACCCAGCACTGGAGCCAGGTGGTATTGCTGCCCCAGGAAGACTCCAGCTCTCCCTGCCCCCCTGTACTTTCCCAGGGCATCTTGTTTTCTCTGAGAGCACCTCCAGCTGCTACCAAGAAATTGGAAGGCCTCTGGAAATGAAATGTAAACTTTCCAATAGGCTTGGCTCCTTTTTCAACCCTGCAGGAAGAGGTTTACGTTTTGGATATTGGATAGCAGTTTGGACCCAGTTAACACATCTCTCCCACCACAAATCACCCTGTTGCATTCTTAGATGACATTGGCCAAATAAACTCGGGGATAGCAAGGCGCTGGCTTTCGTTGAAATGTAAAATGAGAGTGGGGAAACCAGGTCTAAGACTTGAGCATGAAAATCAGGAACTGGTCTGAGATCCACTTGGAACCCTGTGTCTGCTCTCCCTGCATGAAAATACAACTCGATTCTATGGCCCTCCCTAACAGCCATTCCTACCCAATTGAAACCAGTCTGCACAAACTTGCTGACAGCCAACAGCTGAAGGAAGATGTTTGCCCTGGAAGCAGAGAGCAGGTGTTTGTAGGCGGAAGTCTTGGGTGGGTTACCACACTTGATTTCCTCTGTAAACCGAAACCTTACATTTGTTAGTATTCAGAGAAAACAATATTAGAAGGAATGAGTTTCTAAGAAAGAATAAACCATTCTCTGGAACCGGTTTGCACACTCACCAAGATATCCACAGCAGCCAGGAAAAAATTATTTTGTTTATTTTGGGTGACACTGGGAATTGAACCCGGGGCTTTGCACATGCCAGGCATGCATTCAATCACTAAGCTACACCAACAAACGTTTGGATTTACCCTCTGTCCTTCAGTATTTCTCTTTGGATGACCCAGTCTCTTTCAGGTAAATGCTCGAGGCTACATGCCTCCCCGCCTAATTTCTCCTCAAGGTGAGCACTGGTGTGCAGAGCCACAGCGTCCTGTGAGGACTCAGCTGAGTCCTGGCCTTTTTTAAGGAGGGGGGATTTTTATCCTGGTACCATGGCCTCAGCCAGCTGCTTCTGGCCACAGATTCTGTGTATTGTCTGGTGGGTCTGTTCTAACCCTACCAACTGTCTTGCTGGAACATATAATGAGTTCTAGATTCCCTACATAACTTGAGGAGGGTTGCAGAAAGCCAGGAGCCCTGATTCAGACCCCTGCCCCAGCCAAAGCTACAGGTCAGCTCTCTGGCATGCTTGCCTGGTGTTTTATTCAGCTATTTTGCCACTGTGACTAAAGAACCTGACCAGAACAACTGTAGAGGAGGAAAAGTTTATTTGAGGGCTCACGGTTTCAGAGATCACAATCTATAGACAACTGGCTCCAAACCTCAGGGCTCAAGGTGAGGCAGAACATCACGGTGGAACAGTGTGGCAGAGGAAGCAGTCACATGACGATCAGCAAGCAGAAAGAGAGAGCTCTACTTGCCAGATACAAGTATAGACCCCAAAGCCACGCCCCCCACTGCCCCACCTGCCTTCAATTACCACTCAATCCCATCAGGTGATTAATTCAAAGATTAGGTTAAGGCTCTTACAACCCAATCATTTCCCCCCTGAACCCTCTCGAATTGTCTCACACGTAAGCTTCTGGGGGACCCCTCACAGCCAAACCATAAGGTAGTACAGAGTAAAATACAGCCATCAGGTGGTGTCCTGGGAGCCTCAGCTGTCCTGTTGCAGGGACACAGATCAAGGAATTTCAACCAGGCAGCTGGTTGGTATAAGTTCGGCTTTCCTCACCTTCCTCGGTTCCCACCCACTCATACCCAGCTCTCTTTAACCCAGAGTTCAAGAGTAACTAGCCACACACTCCCTTGTGAAAGGGCAGGCCTGCACTGCCCGCCTGGGTGAGAAAAACACAAGGAACCCGCCTCTGCTCTCCCAGCAACTTAGTACATATGTGGCCTAAACAACAAAGGGCCTGCCTTTGACACCTGGCAGAAGAAACATTTATGGGGGATAGATCATTTCGCTTTGGGGTGAGCCTTACACTAATAACAAGGTAGAATATGCTCCGAGTTCCATGCTCTCCAATAATGTCTGGAAATGTGTGGTCAAGGTCACCCACGTTCCCCTCCAAGTCATGGTGCAGCCTTGAGATGTCCTAATCTCGTTTTACAGGCACTTTTAAATTGCTACAATTTAAGGTTACTATTTTCGTGTCTGGAAGGCACAGTATCTGGGACTCATGGTAAAAAAGGGTTTTCTGCTGATGGCAGTGGGCAGGGTCTATTTGTTCTAGCTCTTTTCTCTGCAGGAGGCCTTGCCTGCTGGTGTTACCAGTCAGCAGCAGACCGCCCGCCCGTGACTCCTTTCCAGGTTCTTGTCTCACAAACTTGAAGAATGAAATCCACAGACAGTGGAAGGTGAGGTGAAAGAGTAGGATTTATTCAAATGAGAGAAAAAGAAACAGCTCTCACCAAGCCAGAGGGGACCTGATAGAGGGTTGCTGAGGAAGGATTTGGGCCTCGAAGTTTTTATCTCCATGGCTCAGGACATTGCCTAACTTCTGTGATAATTAGATGTCAGGAAGGCAACTTGTTCATTGGTCGGGTCCCTGACATTCCACTTGGTTGGTTGTGCCCTTTTAGCTGTTGAGTTTGAAGTTCTCTGTAGCTCCCACTCTGGTTTATCCAGCTGTCCCTTTTCCACCTCTCTGGGTCAAAGGGTTTTGGTGTTTGGAATGTTTCTACAGAGCAATTCACCTGGGGCTTGTCTCCCTAACCCCTTGCCTTTCCCTTACTATCTGACTTTCCCACCTATGCAATAGTCTTTCGAAGTGGCTGGAACAGTATATATATATATATATATATATATATATATATATATATATACACACACACACTATATATATGTATATAGTCAGTATATATATAAAATATATATGTGCATAGTGGTTTTCTCCTTAAGTGGTGGGATTTTTGGTGAATTTTGTTTTTATCTTTTCTTTTCTTTTTTTTTTTTTTTTGATTGGACTCAGGGGCACTTAACCACTGAGCCACATCCCAGCCCTTTTTATTTTTTATTTTGGGACAGGGTCTCCCTAAGTTCCTTAGGGCCTTGCTAAGTTGCTGAGGCTGGCTTTGAACTTGGCAATACTACTGCCTCAGCCTCCTGAGCCCCTGGGATGACAGGTATGGCACCACAGCACTCAGCATGTTTTTATCTTTCTTTGTGCTTTTCTGTATTAAGTTTTTTAAATATAAAATACTACTACATTTACATTTGGGGGAAAATTGCAATTTTTTTCTTAGTAATTTTGTTATTCTCTTGGAAATAGTTTTTTTTTCATAAAGATGTCATTTATGTTTACATGGAATGAATTCATTTCGGTCATTTTCAAATATATTCATAAATAAATTTTCCTGTGTTAATTTTACAGTACTGTAAAAAAAGAGCTAAAACCTGCAGAAACAGTATTCCACGGAGTCTTCAATAATTAGAGTTTGAAGGGGTCCTGATCCCCAAAAATCTGAGAACCATGTCCACAGGAGAGAGGTTACAGTAAGATTTGGAGATGACGACTCTAAATTCAGGTTCCTATTCTATCACTTAACTGATATTAATTTTAGTGAAGTTATTTCAGTTCAGGTTCTGAAGTTGGATTGTCCCAGCTCATAATTTTGGCTCCATTGCTTCCTGGTGATTTTACCAGGGTCCTAGGCCAGAGGCCTGACTCTAGGGATCCAACCAACCAGGTCTGGTCACTGGCCCCAGAAGCCAAACAGAAAACGTAATAGTGAAAACCATGAAAGGAACTTTAATCAATGTAGCTACACCACCAAGACAAGGGGGCCCATGACCTTAGTTCTGTCTTCGAGGGGTGACAATGACTTTGAGGTTTCATAGAAAGGAGAATGAGGGCAAGGGTTAGGGGGTTTGCACAGCTGCCAAAGCAGGTGATCTTGATGGCCTGTCCATCATTATCTCAGGATTGGTCAGGTGGGGCCTTTTCCCTGACAAGAAAGTTGCTATTGCCGGGAGGGGAGGGTAGCATCCACTCATCACAACAGGTTTATCAGATCAGACCTTGATCCGGTGTCTCGGAGAAAAGAAGATGGATGCAAGATGGAGGCAGAGATGTCAAGTCTTGGACACTGCTTTTAGCCACCCATCAGACATTTGCAGGAAAAAGTGAAGTGTGACCTTGAGTGAGTCACTTGACCTCTGTCACTAGGGACTCTAGGACCTGTTTTGTCAGGTTGCAGTGAGCATTCAATGGCATTAGACTTTTTAAGAGCTTACAGCTATACCCAAAACACAATAAGAGTTCAGTACATTCTGTCAAATATGAAAATGCTTTCAAATATGAAAACATCCATTTCTTTTTCATCATCTCATGGTTCAAAATTGTCAGTAATAATGAAGCAGGATATAGATTTCCTATAGGTGGATAGAAATGGGGACCTTGGAGATTGGGATCCCTCCACTCCAGATTAAAACTCTGGACTAAAGCTTGCTCTCTTGTTTGTTTTTGGCTGTCTGACTAAAGTCCCACTCATGCTTGGGTACCCATACATTCTGTTACTGCATCAGGAAGGCAAGGCCACAATGGTATTGATGTTTCCTTGACCACCCTAACATTAGTCAACCTCAGAGAGTTGTTTGGAACATGCAATTCTTTTGTTTTAAGGAACATGTACAGGACAAACTCAGGTTAGCAAACACATTAGATTGTCCCATTAAAACTGAATCAGAGAAAGAGAACAATCAAGGGGGACTCTCCAATGAAAAGTTAGTTCTTTATCAAAACAGTATAGACAGAAAGCCATTGATGGTACCCTCTTGGGGCCCCTCCCATACTGTGGGAACTCTCCTTGCTTGCTTCTAATAAATCTACTGAACTCTCCCCCTCCATCATTTGGATACTTCCTTCTTCTGCTGCATGAGACAAGAGCCCTCCAGTACCCACATGACCCTGTTACAATAATATGTGATTCTAAAGGGGCTGGAAGCTGTTCCCAAACCCACCTTCTCTGTCCTCACCTCCTGCTTCCACTAGGGAGATGCTGACATCAAAATGGATCCTTATTGTTTTCCAGGAGGAGGACAAAATATCAAGGCAAGCTGAAACTCAAAAAGATTCCAAGATTGCTGTGGTCTGGGAAGATCCACACAGCCAGGCCCATGGGGTGCCTTAGACTCTCCAGACTAGAACACATCCAGCATCCCCTGGTGAAGCCCAACCCTGTGGCTTCTTCCCTGTCCCTGGCGACAGGGTGTGGTCCACAGAAACGCCATCCTGCACTGTCTCTGGAGCTCCTGGTCCTACTAAAAGCAGCATTCCCTTTCCCTCCCCCCCTCTTTTCCTCTCCCCTCCCTCTCCAGTCCTTTTCTCCTCCCTTCCTTCCTTTGCCCTCTCCACCCATTTTCTCTTGCCCCTTTCCCCTCTCGCCTTTCCCTTCTTCTAAACACCCCTTCTCCACCTCTCCTCTGGGAACCGACATTGCTCTTTTCAGTTCAACCTTTAATGCGCAGATGACGGCGGTCCAGGAACATTCCAGAGCCTGGAGGAGTTATCGCCCACCAGCACTGGGGCAGGAGTTCAGCACGCCTCATCTTTTAGAAAAGGTGAACCATTCGGAGGTGTCGTGCGCCCCCTAGTGGTCACTTCGTTATGCCAACTCCTACAGACTGGAAGACCTGTTTTTCCAGAGGGGAAGGATGACTTTCCTGAGGATTTTGAAGTGAATTCCTCCTTTATGTATATCTATAAAGTACCAATTTACAAAAACAACAAATGGATGGGAGGAAGGCCAGTTGAGTAGAGGAAGGGGAACAGGAGAGAGGGGTTGGGAAAGGGAAGGAGGAAGAGGTACCAGGGACCAAAAATGGAAAAAATTATATTCTGCTTATGTGATTATGTCAAAATGAAACCCACTATTATGTATAGATAAAATACACTAATAAAAATATAAACAATAATGGCCCTGTTCTAATGATGCACCAATGAAGTTTTCTCTGGTCCCTCACTCTTGAAAACATTTCTATGAGAAGGTAGATGAGTAAAAAGAAAGTTGTTAAACACACAGCTGCTGCATTTTACGGTGATGTTTACCCTGTCCAGAGCTCCCTGTAAAATCCTGGAACACAAAAGCAGGATGCAACGGGCTATGCAGAAGATGATGATGCAGAGGTGGGAGTGGGAAAGGCAGAGGGCAGACGAGATCGAGCCATAGTTAATCTTGACCCAGTGCTGGACCTTTGCACTTGCTGATTTACACTGAGATGCATTTAACAATGCTCATGAGCAAATTCTCCATTCCAAGCATAAGGTTCCCTCCTCTGAAGAGCCACACTGGGCCAGGCTGTGCAGCTTCTTCAGGAGACCCAAGAGTGAGAGTCCTAACCACAGATTCTGACTCCCCCTGTGGCTGGAGACCTTATTCTCTTTAAGGGGAAGATTGCTTCACCAGAAAAATCTCTTCTGTACAGTCAGCCCAGGATGCAAGCTGATTGCTTTAACTTGGAACTTCGAAAGTCAGGTTGTCATAACCTAGAACTCTGGGAAGCATCATAAAGTCATAAAAGCTTGAGCGTGGCTAAAGCGATGTGTTCTTGTATCAATAATTCATGCAGTCGCATACAAGTGCAATTCTGACAGATGTTGGTACATACATGAGCTGGTAGAACATCCCCATTAGTAACTGTCTGCTTGTTCTAAGAAGCTGGGCAGACTGCTCCTCAGCAGGCTCAAGTTCAGGGTAGGTTGGGGATAGTATTTCCGCTTAGACATTTTTAAGGTAATAGTAACAGAAGCTTAAACGTTTCTGACAAATGGCAGGACATAAATATGCAACCAGTGTGATTGCTTTTTAATAGGTTCGTGCAAGCAGTAATTACTCCTTGGTCTTATTTGATCCAGGCTAATTCCTTCCTTGTTCAATTGATTTGATTCGTGGCCCCTGGATTTCACAGTGACAACAGGGCACGCACACATACACACACACAGAGTAAGGGGAAAGGCTCTTTCCTGAATGGGCTAGGTATACACACTCTTTTAGCTATTCCTGGAAGTTAAAACCCAGAAAGATCTATCACCATGAGTGCTGATGCCAGCACTTACCTTTAAATTTTTTTTTCTTTTTGTAGTTGTAGGTGGACAGCATGCCTTTATTTTATTTGTTTACTTTTATGCAGTGCTAAGGATCCAACCCAGTGCCTCACATGTGCTAGGCCAGGGCTCTGCCGCTGAGCTACAGCCCCAGGCATAGCACTTACCTTTTAATTCCATGTCCAGCTGTAAGATTCTTTTCGCAATTTTATAGGGGTCATTGTAAAATGCAGACACCAACTGCACTGAAAACGAGGACCCTAGAGACTGACTAAAGCACACGGAAGCATAGAGAAAAGGCTGAGGTTTGTGTCTTAAGCATTAAAATATTTTGTATAGAGTATCAAGCTTATTGTAGTTTAAGAGGTAATATGGGTTACAGTGTCTGGTTGCTTGTCTTTAATTAGCTCTTTTGTCATGGTTGGGTAATTAGCTGTGGGCTGGGCCCAAGTTCAGACATCCCTCCACTTGACTGGCTACCAACCACCCAAGTTATTAGTACCATTATTTAATTTTCAATGGTCAAGTAATAACTGATACCATTAACCACGGCCAAAGAGTTGTACCAAAGCTAAACAGGACAGATGTAAAAACCATATTGTCTAGGAAAAAAAACCATACTATTTCATCAGAATAAAAGTTTTTCCCAGCATCAGCTTCATGCACCTACGGGAGATGCCCTGACCACCCTGGGTTAGCCCCATCCTTCTGGTTGAACCCGTTAGGAAAAGAACATGAGTTGTCTTCAGAAGACCTGGGGTTTGAATGCTGGCTCCTTAGGTAATCTTGGGTCAGTCACTTCATATAAAGTAGCAAAACATACTCCACCCTGGCATGAGAATTAAGATAAAGATTGCAAGGTGCTACTCAGAGGTAAGGCTTTTTTAAAATTGTGCTTCCTTTCATGACTGTTTTGCTTGTCCTAGATGTCAGGGTCAGACCTTCCCACATGCTCCTGAGTCTCGGTGGTCCAGCAGCACAATCTAAATATATGGATCCAAAAGTCAACCTACATCTTGGAATGCTGACTTCCTGTGGGGTGCTTGCTCTTGCTCAGTAACTGAATGGTCCCTGATTTATCCCAGTTCTTCCCAAATTCAACCTCTTGATCAGCAAGTCAGAGATTAATCTGATAAATCCACTCGAGTTCTTTTGTCCGATTTCCGCTTTAGGCCCCGCCCACTCCATCTGTCCCTCCTGGCCATCCTTTCTTCAGAACCAGGCCCAACACAAGGTTTGGGGGATGCTCCGCAGTCAGTCAGGTCTAAAGCAGAACGCTGGATATTGTGTACAATCGGTTTTTAAAAAGTCACTTTTTGTTCCTAAAGCCACATTATTTAATTGCCTATTTTAAAAGGTTCAGTATAATGAAAGATTGTTTTTGATCCCCAGTCCCCAAATATTAAAGATAAAATACGAATTACGAAAAAAGCATTCCAAGTTGAGGTGAAAATTTTACCAAATGGACTTCAAAAAGAGGGACACCGACTTGTAAATAATTTGCTGACCTCATTGGAATTTGTGGAGATGTACTTTGATCTTGGCAATGGGTGACTGAGCTGTGTAAGGTGGTAAACCCCTCTCACTGAAGCAAAGGGGCTTGGACAGGACAAAGAGAAATGGGCTATTTACTTGGGGGTCTATTATTTTTCATTAATTCTACTTCCTCATCTTATGACACCTGGGGACAAATCCTTCAGGGGAGAGGGACTCAAGGGCTGCAGTTTGTAAGACATTTGTGAGTGTACTTTGTGCATGAGGCCACCATTGGAAAACTGCTGTCGCAGGCACTAACAGAGACGAATAAGAAAGGTGCCTTCTTCATACTTAAAGACAGAAATGCCTCCTATTTAAGCACTTTTTCTATTTATGAAAATTTCCTTCCCAGATTCTAAGAATTTTCCATTTGTTTTGAGAACGAGGGTGAAATAAAAAATACACTGAGCCAGGTGTGGTGGTGCATGCCTGTAATCCAAGTGACTTGGGAGGCTGAGACAGGAGGATCGTGAGTTCAAAGCCAGCCTCAGCAACTTAGAGAGGCCCTAAGCAACTCAGTGAGACCCTGTCTCTAAATAAAATACAAAATAGGGCTGGGGATGTGGCTCAGTGGCCGAGTGTCCCTGAGTTCAACCCCTGGTTCCCCCCCACCCCCCAAAAAATACACTGATACTTAATGTATCTGAAAAATTGTGATACCTCATAAATTAGTTTTGTTTTCTTTTCTCAGTGCTCTGGTTCAAACCCAAGGCCTCAGGCATGCTAGGTAAGTGCTCTGCTACTGAGTGACATCCCCAGCCCTAATTTTCCTTCTTAAAATCCCAGAAAAAAAAAATCAGACTCCTTGGGATGATAGCCTTTCTAAAATGAATTATACATGTGACTGATTTATCAAGGAATTTATAAAGATATTATTCTTCCCTTAACCATGGCTTTCAGTGGTATAGTCCCAAATAAGACTTTTTTGCTCTCCTAATGATCTCTTAGTCAGAATCCATAATTTCTGGTTATTTTCAGCTACTGAAAGATAATCTGCTAAATTCAAAGATCCTTCAATCCTTGATACAGGTGAGACGTGGGGGACCATGGCCGTGGAGTGTGGTATGGGGTCAGGTTTGTCTTTTCATTCTTCTTTTCACCCCAGCGAGTTGCATTTGGTTGGCAGGTAGAAGGGATCCTGCCCTACTCCTGAGTCCAGCTGCTCTCCAGGGAGGAGGCAGAGGAAACATAGGGAAGTCCCAGCACCACAGCAGCATGCTCCAGGCACGTGGGGATAGCAGTGGGTATGGTAATAGACAGTTTGCAGTAACACTGTTGCTATGGTTTGGATGTGGTTTATCCCCCAAGGGTCCATGTGATTCAGCATGGTGATGTTAAGAGTTGGTGGGACTTTAAGAAATGGGGCCAAGTCAGGGAGATCATTTGGTCATTAAAAACCCACCCTTGGAAGGAATTAAGGTAATTCTCATGGGATCCTGAATAGTTCCTTTGAGGGGATTGTTACAGAAAAGCAAGACTTGCCTCTACCCACTTTCTGGCTTCCAGTCTTGCACTATAATCTCTCCTCCCACATGCTCCCTCCATGATACCATCCACCATGATGTGACAGCCAGGAAGCCCTCACCAGAGCCAGTACCATACTACCTGGACTCTCAACTCACTTTTAGCTCTGTGAGTTGAATAAATCTCTTTTCTCTGTAATGTACCTAACGTCAGGTATTTTGTTACAACTATGGAAAATGAACTAATACAACTATATATAGCTGGATATTAATCCAACTGCAAGTGAGCAGATGAATTGCACATGTTGTTTTATAGAATACAGAATGACAGCTCTCTGGCCGGCCTTTGGATTTCTCCAAACTTGGTGATATAATCTACATAGTAGATTTGACATAGAGTTTATCCTGTTTCCTTGGATAGTGTTTAGTTTCATCTCCACCCCCTCCATCACTGAAGACCTCAGAGACCAGTAGTCTGATCTCCCTTTGGTCTTGCCAGTAGCCCACACTGCCAACTATTTCTCACAATGGCACACCATATCATTTGTTTTGGTGGCTTTGTGGACTCCCTTCAGCTCTCACCTTTCTCTAAGTTCTGCACTTTTTCATGTGAAATCATGGGGATGACTAGGATATTTTCCCCTTCTCCCCAGGGAACAGGGAGAAGTTGGTTGGGCAGAGTTGTACTGCATTTCTTCCCAGGCCACTACCACGATCTAAGACTTGCTGATGCAGAGAACTCCACTGGACCTTCCTCCCTCAGAATACACTGGACCAAAAACTGACAATAGTTCCCATGTGCTTGTGTGCCCCAGCTCAGAGAATTTGTGTCATGTCAATTTCTATAAAGAATTCTCTCACCATACTTTAGTTTGGCTCGCTAACTCTTCAGCCAGGGGATCAGAAACAACCTTCTCCTTATTGCACACACTCCAGTTTCCATAAATGATTGTCTTGAAGAAAAGGAAAAGATGAAGTTCAACTTGAGGTAAGGAAAGCAGGGTTTGCTTAAAATTTGTTCCTGAGCACATCTTACCCAATCAGGAAGTGGCATCAAATAAAAACTCTCAGGGCATGAAGGAGAGGGCTGTTTCACTGGCTCTCAAAGATGTTTCGTGCCTCAAAATTCTTAGAATATTGACTTGAACTAGGATTAGATTCTATTTCCCTTAGTGGAGCTCTCAGAAAGCTTAGTTCCTAAAAAGTTTACATGAAGAAGAAAAAGAAACCCCAATACACATGACCTTCCAGATTCCCACCGTTCACCCTTACCTGAGGGCTGTGACTTCTGTTCATTGCTGTTCAGGAACCCGCTACCTCTCAGCCTTGCAAGAGGAAGCTCCTTACACATCACGTCTTACCACACAGGAAAATTCACCTCCTGGACCAAAGGGAACCTTCAGCTGTCTGTATTTGATTGACATTTATGTGTAGGACTGATGGAACATTCCTCAGGGGGAAGTTAATGAATATGTGTGAATAAAGCATTTCCTTGGTGGCCTGGGGGTGGGGTGGTGTGTGCATTAACATGTTTTTATGTATTTCCTTTGGCCCATGATATAGTCTTGTTAGAAAACTAAATAACAGAACGTTCTCTTCAAGAGATGGCCCAACAAACTAGAGTCAATACAGGCATAATATACTTTGTATCAACTAGCAAATATAAATATATCAATTATGAACACCTGTCTCAGCACCCGGTAGCACTCCATAAATGTCACTAACTTATTATTAATTCACATTGATACCTTTTTACAGATAAGGACTTCTTGTTCTTGAATATAAGTGCTGAAGAAATTGAAGAAGTGTTAGCCAATCTATTGCTTTTTAGTATATATATTTATATATATATATTTTTTTTTTTTTTGGTTGGAAATTTCATCCTCAGATATCCCATCTGAATGTTCAATGTTTTGTGTTAATACATAAAGAGAAACATCTGCAAAAAATAGATAGAAAATCAGGTATGACAACATCTCAGGTTGGTTTTTTGTTTGGGATAGAACTCAGGGCCTCACGAGTGCTATGCACACATGCTATGCAAGTACTCAGCCCTGATTTTATTCTTTATCAGAGCAGAATAGAACAGAATACTAGAGTTCTGCAGGAGCCAAGTTGAACTTTGGCTGCATGAAGTTCTAACCACCTAATCAACAGGAAAAAAAAAATTGCACATTTTCACTCAGATACAAACTTGTACAATAAACTTGAAACATTTAACAATGGAATGTGAACTCAGCAAAACTATTCTTCATGACCTGTGACTTGGTGAGGTTTCCCTCGGATGTCTTCTATACCTTCAACTTGATGTTTTCAACACCTGTTTCAAGTCTCGCCTTCCGTTTCAAACAGAAGTTAAAAATTCATAGTTATGGCAAAAAATTTAGTCATAACTAAATATTAAACTGAATAATATGAAGCTGAGGTTAGGACCCGCAGTGAGCTGGATTTAAGGAACTCCACTCTGAGTAAGAACTAGGATGCATTATTAAGTGGGAGTAAGTTGTCAACCGTTCAGTCTGCATGGCTAGGGCATAGAAGGTTGGTACTATCTGCAAAATCCTGAATCAGAGGCGGTCCCATACTTCCACACACTTGGCTTCTACCACATCTGACCTCTCTAATAGAAGCAGATTTAGAGCACAATAATGAAGAACACATGAAGTGGGAGCAATTGGACCACCAAATCCTTAACCCTCAAATATTGGCTGTGAACCATAAGGCAAGTCACATGTCTCTCTGAATTTCAACTTCTCCATCAGTGAAACCAGGACGGTATGTTAGTCAGCTTTCCATCACTATAACAAACATTGAGATGATCAACTTATAAAGAAAAAAGGTTTTTCTTAGCTCATGGTTTCGGAAGTTCTAGTCCATGCTCCATTGGCCCTAGTGTTTTTGGCCTGTAGTGAGGCAGTACGTCGTTGGTTGAACATGCTTGGCAGAGCAAAACCATTGAACTCATGGTCAGGTTTCAAAAGAGTGAAAGAGGAAGAGGCCACGATCTCACAATCCCTTTCAAGGTCATGTGCCCAGTGACAGGAAATCCTCTCACTAGGCCCCACACCTTAAAGTTTTCACCACCTCCTGATTGCACCAAGCTGAGACCAAGCCTAACACACACGAGCCTTTGGGGCACACTCCAGATCCAAACTACAGCAAAGAGTCATAATGCCTATCTTCTATCGAAGCTGGATGACAACCTCTGAATCACTGTTGGAAGGTTAAAATCCCGAATGTGCAGAAATCGATAGAGTTCCTAAAAGCTCAGCGATGTTGGATCATGGTTCTTATTTATCACCTGGTGTACCTCCTACAAATAATTTGCTCATTCTCTTCTGTCTGCTTGTTTTGCTACTATTGCTTTGAATACTTTCCTTCCAGTCTCACAAATTCTCTAGCTCTTTCTGTTCTTCCCTTAAACTCACTTCTATGAAACTTATCCACATTTGTATTTCCATTATGTGAATCTCCATCTTGACTATCAAACTTGGACATCCATCATGAGAACAAACAATACCATGTTTTGTTTTGTTTTTTAAAAAAAGGACATTTCGGGCTGGGGATATAGCTCAGCGGGTAGAGTGCCTGCCTCGCAAACATAAAACCGGGGGATAAACACCCCCATGTTTTAATTTAAATTTTTAAAAAAAGGACATTTCACAAGCAATTAATAAATATTTGTGGTCTTCAGTCCTTAAATGAGGTAGCAGTTATATGGTCTTAAGAGTTTACAGAGGAGGCCTCTTTAATTCATAATTTAGAAGTATAAAGTTCAATAAAATAATAAGGAATCAAGAAGCAAATGATTTTCATTCAAGTGAAGATTATTTATTTGCAAAGACATGAAAATAGATGATGTCCTGTGGAGATAATTGCTAGATCCATGTGAACTTGACTTTCAGAGAAATGGTGTGTGATGTTATGCTTTTCAGTTTGTAAGTCAATCATCCAAAAGCCCAGGAGTATCTAGGTAAGTAAGGAGAAGCGAAGTAAAATGTAATCAAAATAGGCTAACCATAGGCTGCTTATTCAGCTATGAAGACATGCTGTAAAATGGATAGTTTTAAATAAAAAGTATGCATTCGTTATAAAATGAATATTTTTAATTAAAACGGGTCTTTAGAGCAATAAACTGAGCATTAAGAAATAGAATGCATTGATATAATTAAGACAAAATGAATATGATCCTTTTAGTCATTTCTAGTTCATTGTAGGCCTCCTACAGAGTCCTGTGGTTCATAGAACCTATTGATAAAACAGACCTGCCTCTAATGAAACAAGAAAACCAGAAGGAGTGAATCCTTCTTTTGCATAGAGAAGCATACAGAATCTTCACGAGAAGGCAGGGGGTGTAACTCAGTGGAAGAGCACTCGCCTATCATGTGCAAGGTCTTAGATCTGATCTCAGCACCCCCAAAAACTCTGCACTTAAGGTCAGAAAACAGAAGCCATAAATCTATTTCTGATCCTGTAGGGGAATTTGGGGGAAGTGCAGCCTTTATGAACCTCATTTCACTAAAATGCAAACGAAGGGGTTGAATTTGATGTTCAATAAGTTCCCTTCCTCCTTCTTCTCAAACATTCAACACAGTACTTGCATAGCCTTGGGAGGGTAAACTGCTATTATACTATGTATTTGGTTCTAAATTATGCACATTAAGATTACTGAATCCTTAAAACATTCTCATTTCATCTAATCTGTAATGGGTTGACTGATCTCTAGCCTGGTGTGGGTAGAGTTCAAGGCAGGGTTTCACTTTAGTCATGACTAAAGTCACACTGTAGATCATAAAAGTTCTGCTCTTCACTCGGAAACAGGCTCTTTGCAAGACTAGAAAATGAACAGAAGCTTCGGGGAATTTAGGAAGTTTGAGTGGAAGTTTGTTGACCTTGTCTGAGAGACATGATTCTGAGACCCCACTTGAATAGTGAGAAAGTAGACTGTACTCCTCAGGACATAAGCGTGGACCTGGGAGGAAATTACAGCAAGCAACTTGTACGAAGCTCTATTTACCTGAGTTTTCTAAACCTGGCTATTTATATGCTTCATATACACAAATCCCTTTGCTTCCTCATAAGCAAAATTTTACTATAGGCAGACTTACTGCTGTTTGAAACTGTTCTGTAATTGCCAGAATTCCAGGGTGTGTATAAGCAACCCTTGAGTCACTCCTATTGAGGAAAAGTGGAAAAAGAAAGATCTGGATCTAGAGAAGAGGAAAATGGAAAAAGTTTAAAGAGCAGTAAGAATTTTTCAGTGTCATCTTAGGGGAATAAAATGAATGAACAAATGAAAATAAAGTACTCTTTCCCCAAAACATAAAGGCTTTTATTTCTAAAAACACCTGACTTAATTTTTAGTTGTGGTCATGATGAAGTAGCAAGTATCAGGCTCACGCTCCAAAATGTAAAAACAGCAAAACAGGATAAAATACCTGAAGCAGCACTTTTCAGGCCGTAGACAGCAGACAGATGTGGTCTTTGAAGGAAAGGGAACAGGACATTCACCATGGCATCCTACCTGGCGGCACTTTCCAAACTGTGGCACAGGAAAAATGAAGCCCAAACAGACAGCAGTGGTCTCACTGAGCTGAGGAAACAGATTGGTTAAAGACTATGAAAGCAGCTATATCTAGGGGGTTAAAACACTGTAAACAGGGAGCTTCTCAGAAAAGGGCCACCAAAATCTTGGATTCACAGACTGCCTTAAATCCTTGAGTCTTTGGCTGAAGGTTAACAGGTACATATCCAAGGTGAGATCCTTGAGGCAGATAATAACTCTCGGAGGCCTCTGAGCAGAACGGAGTTTTCAGGTGTCATGCAGGGCTGCAAGATTTTGGACTTCCATTCTGCCAGAGTGGACAGAACTTGCTGAACAACTCAGGCATTCAGTTAAGAACCAAGAAAGGGCATACCTAGGACAAAGACCATTCAAGTCCTACCCTAACAAAGCCTAAAATAATTCTCAGGAAAATCAAATTGATCAATCAGCCAATTTATCAGACACCAGAATAAACACAATGTTTTTTAAAAGAAAAATATCAAAACTTAGCACTAAGTAGTGTTCTCAAAGACCAGCATAGAATAAAACATTGTTAGATGTGACAAGAAGCAGAAAAATGCTGGCCACAACCAGGAGAAAAGAAAGTTCATAGAAACAGACTCAGTGATGACATGTGCTAGAATAATTAGGCAGAACTTTAAGACAGTTATTATAAATTTATTCAAGGATATTAAAGAAAAAATGAACATAAGGAGTTAACATCTCAATCAAGAAATGAAACATAAAATAGGAAACCAAATGGAAATCGTAGATCTTTAAAATCAAATGTATAAAATTAAAAATTTCACTGTACTTGTTTAGCAGCAGATTAGACACTGTGCAAGAAAAGGCCAGTGAACTTGAAAACAGGATAATAGAAACTATCGGAACTTCAAAACCTAGACAGAGCCTCAGTGCCCTGTGGAGCTGCATCAAGTAACCTAATGAACATGTAGAGTCACAGAGAGAAAAAGCGAGAAAGAGAGAAGCAGAAAAAAATAATGAAAGAAATAATGACTGAAAATTTCCAAACTTGTGGAAAAATTTCAACCCACAGATCCAAGAATTTCAGCAAACCTCAAGCAGAATAAGCTTAGTGATAACCACACTAAGCTTGAGAGAGAGAGAGAGAGGGAGAGAGGGAGAGAAAGAGAGAGAGCGAGACTCTGTTGCCAGAAGCCCTGCACTACAATAAATGTTAAAGAATGTTCTTCAGGCTAAAAGGAAACAATATCAGTTGAAAATCCAAATCTACACAATGGAATGGACACCAGAAATAGTAAACATACGGGTAAACAGAAAAGATTTTGTTCTTAAGGTGGGGATCGAACCCAGGACCTCATGCATGCTAGCATGCCCTCTACCACTGAGCTACACCCAGTCCCTAAAAGATATTTTTGTTGTTTCTAAAATTTTTTCACAGGTAAGTTGACTGTTAAATAAAGCAATGTATTGTAGGGTTTATAGTACATCAGGCATGTCATAGTGAAAATGCTGAAAAGCAAACATTAACATCAGCTGATGTTAACAGAAGAGGTGTAACACAAAAGCATACAGATGGGAGGGCGGAGAATGGAGCAGAGGTCTAAGATTTTACCAGGAAGTCATGTAATAGGCTGATAATTTAAGGATGGACTGGTAATCTCTAGAGCATCCCTTAAAAATGAAAACAAAAGTAATAACTCAAAAAGTTTATAGAGAAGGAAACTGGAATCCTAAAACCCAAAAAATTTAATCCAGAAAAAAATTGAAGAAGGAGATAAAAAAACAAAACCAAAAACAGGTGGGACAAATGGAACACAAAGAGCAAATAAACCCCTGAGCCAAATATAACGATTCCTGAGGGAATTCTGTTCATGTGGGAAAATCCCTTACAAGTAATGTTATATTCACTAAATATCACAATCATGGCAGTGCACAAACTCAGTAATAATATATATGATAATTCATGCCAATTAATAATTTCTATTTACTCTCTTGTACTAAAGAGAAATTTTTAGAAATTTCACACATAGCAGTTCCAACAAGGGACTTGGGAACTCTGCATTGTCACAGGTAAAATCCATTTTGAGATTAAGAATTACAGTGATTGAGATATTTCCAGCTCTAAGACTAGGAGTTTTACTATGACTACTTGATACAAAAAGTTTTGGGGCCGGGCATAGTGGCGCATGCCTGTAATCCCAGCAGCTTAGAAGGCTGAGGCAGGAGGATCATGAGTTCAAAGCCAGCCTCAGCAAATTAGTGAGGCACTAAGCAACTCAGTGAGGCCCTGTCTCTAAATAAAATACAAAAATGGGCTGGGGATGTGGCTCAGTGGTTGAGTGCTCATGAGTTCAATCCCTGGTACCAAAAAAAAAAAAAAAAAGTTTTGGCTGTCACCTTTTATGCATGTCACCTTGCCAAGGAATCTGAGGATCTGATACCCTAGGCTCTGAAGGGGACTTTGGAGCTCAAAAGACTTGCAGTTAGAGTATTGAACAGTTCCCTGCAAGAACTGTGAGGTGGCTTGGAGAGAGAGAATGAGCCAGGTGCAAATGTCCTCAATGAATGTGGGAGCAACCTGAGGATTGTGCGTACTGGACACATTAGTAGATCCTCAACGCTGGGTTCATCTATGGTACAACAGGAGTTCCAGAGGACACACTGGGAGGAAGGGTTTACCTGGGATACAAAGAAGTCACATTATAAAACAGAGCAGGTGTGTGGAGAAGGCCTGATCACTGTTTATCTCTTTTCCCACTTTCCTTTTGCATTTACTTGGGTATTTTAGGAATTGTCAGTTTTCCTGGACAGTAAATTCTGTGGTTGTCATTGACAACACAGTAGGACACTGGCCACCAGTTGCTCTAAAGGAAAAGACAACACCTCGTGGGACAGGGTTGGGAGGTCCATGTGGACTCCCCCTCCTTCTCCAGTTTGGGAGACATCCTTTCTAGGGCTCCTGTCTGCAAAACACACTCGGAAGGCTCCGGGTCTCATGAGCGGAGGCAGATTCTTCCTTTAAAAATAATGTCTCCAATTTAATTCCATTGCTGTTGTTATAATGTGAACACGAGCATCTTAACTTCCACGTGGTTCGTTTTCTCCACCTATAAACTGTGGAATAGGATATTTACAATATACCCAGCTGATGGGGAGTCTCATAAAACAAAGTAATTACCAAGACTTTTATGTTGCGTGTGATAAAATAGAATCGACTGACTCCATTTCTCCAGCCTTTAAAACAATGTGTAATGAAGTCAATGTGCCATTTTACAATGACTAATGAAATCGAGTTTAAATACAAACTTTAGTAATTTGTAAGATTAAAAAGAAAATGCCAAGGATTCACTAAATTATTTCACTTTAATCAAACTAAATGAACACTATTTTCTGGTCCTCAAATGACCTCTTGAAAGTCATAAAAGCCAGGAGATTACCTATGTTGTTCCCTTAAAAATATTTGCTTCATTACTGCTAGAACCAGAAGTTGATCAAATAGGCAAAGGCAAGTCCAGTTATGTGATTGTTTCCTAAACCTAATGTTTTGATGATTTCTTCTACTTCTAAATCTGGCCAATTCCAACGCCTCTGAGCTCATAAGTAACATTAAAACACATTCACGCACAGCTGCAGCAACCCTAGCAGGAAGAAACAGAACAACTCAATCAGACTTCAGCTGTTCACGTGGCAAAGGTCCTAAAAGAAAGACCGCATAAAGCTTTTGAGGTCAAGGAACCCAAGGCTATGGACAAAAATTTGCTCTGACTCCCCCCACCCATTGTTCTGATTTTTAAGTATAAGGGATTGCTCATTGCCTGTAGCTCATTAATCACAGTAGCTTTTGATTGTGGGAAGTGCAGTCCAAAAGATAGTACTCTGAAGACTTGGCAGGGAGATTCCATGCCCATCCCTTAAATGTGCCAGAACACCCTGAACTCTGCCAACTATGATTGCACTTGGCATTAATTGAAGATGCTGAGAGATGTAAGCCTTCCTGAGTATAGCCACCTGGAGCAGATTAAAATCTGGGTCCTGCCGGTAAGGAGGTCTGAGGGATTGGGAATACAAGGCTGTTTTAATCTTTTCCAAGTCAGGCTGTTTAGAAACATCCATACATCAAATGTTCATGGATCTCATACAATTTCCTTCTCAGGGGAGAATTCAATTACCAGCAACATGAAGTGGGATTAACTTGTTGTGGAGGGCCATCTGGAGAGGAAGATTCACCATCCCCCATAAATATGTTCAGAGATTTGCCACCATGATTTTGAAGAAGTTGCAGAAAGTTGGTGCTCGAAGCCACAAAGGATGTTCCTCCCAAAAGCCTGTTCAGTTGACCTGTAAAATTAAAATGCAACTAGGGGGAAATCTTGACCTCCTTCTGTGCTGAAATACTCCTGCTAAGAGAGGGTAGTGTTTGGGTTTCAAGGAGGAGTTTGAGTATTTGCAAAGATATAACAAATGGCCAGTGGAAAGGGTCCTGAAACTGTTGTGCATAAGCGGACAGAAAGATTCAGGAAAAGGCAAATAGGGTTGGAGTGGGGACTATCAGGGACATGAGTGAATCAGAATCCAGCTTTCTAAATGCAGCCTAGAGGACTGAATAAGGGCTGGCTCTCTTGAGGAATAAAGAAACAAATGTAAATTAACCTCAGAAAGCAGAGAACCAAGAGAAGCACTAGAAACAGAGACAGGCTTCATGTTTTAAGGGAAGAAAACCAATTGGCAGAATCTGGAGATAAATATGAGAGGCCCAGACATGAGCCTGCCTGATGAACAGCCAAAGTCAGGTCGAAGTCAGAGTTTTAGGTCATTCTGAAATGAAGCCAGTCTTCAGAGTCATAGAGATGCCAGTCTAGAGAGGAAGTGACCTCTGCTAAAAAGTCGTTGCCAGTTGAAACAGTTTGGACAGGAACCTCTGGGAGGGGCAGAAACAGATCAGAAAAATGATTATTTAAAAATTGGTGGGCTGGGGATATAGTTCAGTTGGTAGAGTGCTTGCCTTGCAAGCAGAAGTTCCTGGGTTCAATCTCCAGCACCACAAAAAAAAGAAAAAATAATAACAATAATCTAGAATAAAAACTGGTTACATTAGGGCTGGGGAGTGTGGCTCAGTGGGAGCACACTTACCTGCATGTGTGAGGCCCAAGGTTCAATCCTCAGCACCACAAAAAAATAAAATAAAGGTATTGTGTCTACCTACAAGTAGAAAATATATTTTAAAAATGGGTTACATTAAATAGCTATAATCTTTACAGTTAAAAATTACCAACGAACTACATACCAATATCTTCTTTTATTTGCAAATTCATTGTGATACATCCAAGCAAGGCTTCTAGGTATGTTTGGTGAAGTTAGTATAAGCTTGATATTAAAACCAGGCAATGACACTATGAGAAAGGAGAGTTACAAACTAAACTCAGTTTTGAACATAAATACAAAAATCCTAACTAAGATATTGACAAACCCTATCTAAAAATTAGTAAAAATAACCCCCACGCCATGATCAATCAGGGTTGATCTCAAGATTCAGTGGTAGTTTAATATTAGTAGAAAATCTATTAATAATTTATACATTAATATAGTAAAAGAAAAAAAATCATACAGATATGCACTGGGTACAGAAAAGGCAAGAAATAAAATCCAATATTCAATAACTCTTGGTGGGGACTGGGGATATAGCTCAATTGGTAGAGTGCTTGCCTTGCATGCACAAGGCCCTGGGTTCAATCCCCAGCACCACACACACACACACACACACACACACACACACACACAAAAGAAAAAGAAAAAAAAAAACTCTTGGTAAACTAGAAATAGAAGGGAGTTTCTATAGTCTGATAAAATTAACTCCCAGAAATCTACAACAAAGATATGTATCAAGGAACTGTTTAACACATTCCCTTTTGTGTCAGGAACAAAGCTGGTATCACTACTTCTGTTCAACGTTTATTAGATGTCCAAGTTAGCAAAATAAGAAGTTAAAGGTATACAACAGAAAAGGAAGAAACTTAATGTGATGATAAGATTGTTTCCATAGAAAGGTCAAGAAACTCTTCAAGACAAACTATTGAATATTAGAAGAGAGTTTTGGTAAGCTTATTAGATGAAAATATACTGCATTCAAACACAAACAACGTACAATTAGAAATCAAATTGTGTGTTATGGTTTAGATATGAGATCTGCCCCAAATGTTCATGTGAGAAACAATTTAAGAAAGTTTAGAGGTGAAATGATTGGGTTATGAGAGTTTTAACCTAAATCAGTGCATTAATCTGCTGATAGGGATTAACTGGTGTAACTATGGTGAATAGGGTGTGACTGAAGGAGGTGGGTCTTTGGAGGTGAGCCTTTAGAATATATATTTTGTCCCTGGTGTTACACGCTTGGTTTCTGTCTGCTTCCTGATTGTCATGTCCTGAGCTGCTTCCCTCCACCACACCCCTCTGCCATGATTTGTTTCACTTTGACCCACAGCAATGGAGTCGGCTGCCTATGGCTGAGATCTCTGAAATCTTGACCTCCAAATTAACTTTTCCTCCTCTACATTGTTCTTGTGGAGTCTTTTGGTCACAGAGGCAAAAAAGATGACTAAAACATTGCATAATAAAACACAAACACACGAAAGCAACAAAATTTACAAGGTTTCTACCAATACATCTAAGGAAATATCTAACAAAAGATGTGCAAGTCCTCTATGGCTAAGAGCATAAAACTATAGAAAAACATAAAAGAAAACACATATAAATGGAAAACTGCAGTATTGCCTATTAACCTATTATTTTGATAATAACGTTATTAAGAAATAGCAACCATCCGCCTGTTAATAATAAATGCAGTGCAAGTTCAATGTTCCAATGGTTACTTTTATGCTACTAAATTTCACTGGAAAGTGATTCTACACTTAATTTGATGAATGAAGAACCAAGAATATTCAGTGAATTTTTGAAGAAAAGAGACACGTATCAAGTACCAAGGCTTAAAATAAAACTACAGCATTGAAACAGCATAGTATTGGGACAGGCACAAATTAAAGCAATGGAATAGAAGACACACTTTCACAAGGGGTTTAATAAGTGGATTCATAATAAGTGGTTCTGAAGACTGGATCTCAAGGTAGAAAGAAAAAGGCAAAAGTAGATCCCTAACTCACACTGCACACCAAAATCAGTTTTAAGTGAGCTAAAAACTTAAAATGTGAAAAGCAAAACTATAAAACTCCAGAAGACAACATAAGAGAAAATTTTGTTACAGTAAGACCCATTAAAATTAATAAAACAGATATAAAAACCCACTGATGTAAAATTTTAAAATAAAATATTGTGTTACAAAATCAAATAGGAAATGGATACGAACAGAATGGGGCTAATAGTGTGTACTGTTTGTGGAAAATTATACACAAACATAGGGATAAACATAATAAACAGACAGACAAATTAAAGGTAATGATAGATAAATTCGACTCCTTAAAAATTAAAAATTTAAAGCTTTTGACTCAATGGTAGAGAGTTTGCCTACAATGATCTAGGCCCTGAGTTCAATCCTCAGCATGAACAAAATTATAAAACATTTATACAAAGGATATCAAGAGCAAGATAAAAATCCAGTGGATGCAATGGGTAAGAATAATTAAAACCAATACAATCAACAACTAATTGGTAGATATAGTAATAAAGAATTCCAACAAGAGTATAATAAACAAAAAATAACCTAAAAGAAAGGACATGCTGCCCATAAATCACAGACAGAAAAACTTTAGTGGCTAGTAAATTAAAAGATCCTCAATTACATTAATGGAGAAATGAAAATTAAAAATCAATGAGATGCTATTTAGTACCCATCATATTGGCCCAAAGTAGTCATAAATTATATAACATCAAACACTGGTAAAAAGGTGGAGTTGGTAATATCACCAGTGGAAAGAGAATTGGAGGAACCCTAGGAAAGCTGAACAACATTATTCTTTGATTAACTAGTTCCTCTTCTTGGTGTTTCTAGAGAAATCTTGCATACACAAGAAGATTTGAGCAGGGAGCAGTGGTGTTCGCCTATAATCCCAGCAGCTCAGGAGGTTGAGGCAAGAGGATTACGAGTTCAAAACCAGCTCCAGCAACTTAGTGAGGCTCTAAGCAACTCTGTGAGACCCTGTCTCTAAATAAAATACAAAAAATAAAAGATAATGGAGTGAGACAAACATCATTACCCTATGTACATGTATGATTACACAAACGCTGTGACTCTACTTCATGTACAACCAGAGAAATGGAAGTTTTACCCCATTTGTGTACAATGAATCAAAAAATAATAAATTTTAAAAATACAAAAAATAGGGCTGAGGATGTGGCTCAGTGGTTGAGTGTCCCTGAGTTCAATCCCCCGGTACAACAACAACAACACAACAACAAAAATTTGTACAAAATTCTGCACTATAGCATTACAGCATGGTTTATTATTATTATGGCTAAAGAACAAAAACACCCTCTGACTCTAACTAGGATAAGAGAGTGTCTGGTTTATTGATACAGCAGATTCTATTCAGCAATTAACATGAATGAACTAGGGACTGGGGTTGCAGCTCAGTAGTGGAGCAATTGCCTAACTAACCAAAGGTTTGGGTTCCCTCCTCACAGCACACCCCTAAAAAAAAAAATTAGTGAACTAAATTCTTTTTCTGTCTCTCATTAAACTTTAAAAACCATGATACTGATTTATGATAAGAGCAAGTCGCAAAAGTATACTAACAGTATGATACCTCATCTGTAAGGTTTTTAAAATACACTAAACAGCAATGTAAATTATTTTAGAATATAGGTACTTGCTGTAAAAATACAAGAACACATGTGGAAATGGAGAGTGAGAAAAGAAGAATGGGGAATGGAAATTTACTTGTATCCCATATTAAGTTTCTTTGCAGGGACAGGGACTGGGGGGAGGGGGTGGACTGGGGGGCAGTGGGGGTGCAGGGAGACAAATCTGATAGCAAATATAAAAGTTTTAAATACTTGTATGTAAACATACTATTCTGGCTACACTGATGTCTGTTACATTGTTGTCCTTGTCTTCTAGATATTTTAAGTATCTCATAATTACATAATAATTTTATAAAAATACTCCTGATGCATTAGGTGAAAAATAATGCATGTAATATCTTGGTCAGACTAATAGGTTTTAAAGATAAAAGATTCATTTCAAAGTAGCTTTTAAAAAGGGGCTGGGGAATTTATAAAGGTAAGTAAAAATCAAGATGTAACCTTTAGATGAGTTCCAAAAGCTCAAACAATATCCACGGCTCAGATTCTCCACACTCTGATTCTGCTTTTCAAGTTATCAACTGCATCATGAATTCTACTCACACCTCCAACTTAGCCTCCAAAATGACATACTCCTTCCTGAGGCCTCCAGATCTCAATTCTCCCTCTCATGCTGGACTGTGAAGATAAGAAAGACAAAGCTCACCTTTCCTGAGGCTCAGCCAACCATTCCTTTCTCCTCAGTGGTTCTGTCTGGCTGTGAGCCCATCTCTGGTCAGATGCTGGGGTTGACAGAATGGAGGCAGCTAAATGACTGTATTAGGGTTCTCTAGAGGAAAAGAACCAACAGGAAGTATGATTATAAAAAGGGAATTTATTAGATTGGCTTACACGACCAGAAACTGGAGAGTCCACGATGGCCTCCTGCAGCTGGAGATCTGGAAGAACCAGAAGCTGTGCAGTCAAGAGGTGGAAGCCCCAGAACAAGAGGGATCAAAAATGTTACCCTAATGTGAGACCAAGACTTCTGGAAACTACCTGGAGAATCACTGGCAGAGTCCACGTTAGAAGAATGAAAAAGGGAGAGCATGATATCCTCAGATGATCGATGTAGCGATCAAGAACCTGTTCAAGAAGAGTGGATCTTGCATCTGCATCTGCTTCCTTATTCTTCCAGCTTTTATTCCATCCAAGTCACCATCCTATTTGGCTGTGCTGCCCATTCTTAGGGAGGGGCTCCACTTCAGTTCACTATCCCACATTCCAGTCATTCCTAGGCATGCTCTCATTGACACACCCAGAAGCCTCTTAATCAATGGCATCTCTTAACTCAATCAAGTTGACAATTCACCATTACAGTGGCTTACATCCTTCAAAGTCTGTCGAGATCAGTGGTTCTCCACCTAGGGTCTTTCACTTCTCATAGGACATTTGGCATTTTCTGGAGACATGTCTGGTCATAATTCTGAAATAGGAGGCTACTGGCATCCAGAGGGTAGAGGCCAGGAATGCTATTGAACATTCTACAATGCACAGAATAAATGTAGCCTGAACCCCACTGCCCCCACACATTCACCGCACAGTGAATGATATGGACTCAAGTGTTTGCAGTACCAAGGCTGAGAACCCCGGCTACAGATCCATCCTATCCAAATGGCATGAATAAAAATAGGGGACAAGGGCAACAGTATAACTTCTCAAACAAAATAAAATAGTACAGTTCAAGAAGAAGATGTAATTAAAACATTGGTCATAGTATATGTAGGAAAGATTGAAAAAATACACTAAAAAATCAATAATGATTTCTGAGATAGTGTTCAAGAATTTTTTTGCATACTTCTATTTTCTAATGTATCTAAACTAAATGAAATTTTGAAAAAAAATTATTCGAGCAGGGTGTGTTGGTACATGCCTATAATCCCAGTGTCTGGAGAGGCTGAGGCAGGAGGATCCCAAGTTTGAGAACAGACTTGGCAATTTAGTGATTGAAGGGTTATGGAAAACAATATTCCTGTAAGATAACTAACTCCCCAAGAAAATGGACAGTGTGGCTCAAGAAGTGGGAAAGGAAATTGGCTGAACATTAAACCTCTCCCAGTGCATTCCTGATAACAAACCCTGAAGGAAAAGGGCAGATATGGAATGCTAGGCCCTAAACCTTGACCTTCCCATGTCAACCTAGTCCTGAATGACAGTGGGCAAGATTTGAACACTCTACCCTCGGTGTCTAATTCTAACCTGTACAGCTAGCCCCTGATGGTCGAAACTGTATGTGCACAATGATTATATCCTCCTCCTCATACCCTATAAAACCAGAATCCCCCCTGTAACTGAGGGCCATTTTCCCATCAGGAAAGTGGACCTGAATGGCACCCGAATCTGGGAAGGAATAAAGGCTTCTCTGAATCTGTTGAGGTCTACAATTTAGAAAAGTAATGACTAATAAGACTCAGTGATAAATAATACGGCCAGGAGAAAATTTGACATGGAATTTCAGTTGATGGTGGGATGATGTTGGTACCTTTGGGAGTGTGAATACTGAGGAAAAGGCATGTTAGGATTAAGGAATAAGCATTTTTGTGAATTGCCTTTGTTTGCACCTGAACCTCTATGCTTTTGTCATTTACCTTACTTCATAGAAAAAAGATTTTCACATTTGTCAACATTTCACTGTTAGGGCGGTGCAAGGCGATTGGATGGGGGTAGGGCATCAAGAAACCTGTGCACGCAAGTGCAGAGAAACAATGTATCCTTCGTGCCAAAGAAGGAGCTATTCCTGGGATTCAGGGAGACTGAATGGGGGCAGGGCATCTAGCTGCCTGCCCATGCGCAGAGAAACAGTGTATACTGCGCATGCCCAAAGAAGTAACCAATCAGGCACTGACAAACAACTCCTGCCAATACTAGGAGGACACGGACTTCTCGAGCTTCCCCTCCCCCACCCCGGGGTTAGAAAAACCCAGCCGCAAACAGGCCAGGTGCGACTTCTCTGGCCCAGCACTCTGCTGGATCTGCGAAGCTCGCCCAAAGCGTCCCCCAATAAAGTTTCTTTTTGATTTACATCTGGCCTGTCCTCATGTTACCATCGTCTGATCAGTTTACCCCAGCCTAATCTTACATGCACAACATGTTTTTATCAAATATGTGTACACTTTGTTGGTGCATGACACTTTTCTAGGTTTTATGGAATATGTTGAGGACATGACCCTTGCTGTCAAATATACATAATTAAAAGAAGATATAACTATTTGAGAAGCAGGAAAATGTCGACAGTAAATCTCTCAGTATTTTAAAAAAAAAGATAGCTCTTTAAGATGCCAAGTTTCTCCTATAATAAATTGTAATCATAGAAATATTGTGTATGCAGCAACTTTGCTTGTTGATTTACAGACCAATTCAGTGAATTTTAGTATTTATTACACTTTAGCTCATCTAAATATGTTATTCTTTCTTAAATCTTCCCCTAATGTGAATGAATATAACACTTTAAAAAAACTTGAAGCTAAAAAACTTAATATTCAATTTATAGTTAAATAAACGACATGTGTAGTTTATAGGGATAACTTCTCTTCTTTGAAAGTGTTTCTTAATTAAAACCAGATGAGAGAAGAAAAGAAGGTATTCAGAACACTAAATAAAATGAATGTGCTTGGTGGAATTGGCAGAATTCATCAATACATGTAACAATGATTCATAACTGCATTTGGTCCTATCACACATCAGTGTAGATGAGCAGAGGCACAGTAGGAAGACAGCTAATATAAAACACTGAGGTGAAAGAGCTCATTGGCCTTGCTGGGTTCAATTGCCACTCTAGTGGCACTGTCTGTTGTCTGTGTAAACAGAGTTGCTAAGGACTTTCCCACGAAGCTGCCACTCTTGTATTTATACAGTTGAACCACCAGTGAGGGAGGGACCAGTTTGCCAGCAGTTAGGCCTTGTCTTCCTCCTTTTCTGCCCACTTCATGCTTTTTTCCTCCACTTGTTACTGAATATCTCCCTAATCCTAATCTTTCCTTACACTTTATGCTTTTTTTAAAGTCTCTTTTTTTGTCTTATTTATGGATTCATGTGTATGGATATTATACTTGGTTCCACTGAACTGTACTTTACTCCTTCTCACCTCTGTTCTCATTTGATCAGTTCATACCTCAAAACGTACTGAAACTGAAATATTTTTCAAGTAACATTTTAAAAACTCTTTAAAAATTAAAACATTGTACATATAGCTAAATTCTCCCTGAGAGCAAAACAAAAACTAGGTCACTCCCTGTATCAGTGAACCACAGCAGAATGCAGTTCTTAATTTCATGAAAATGGGCATAAAATAAAGAAGATAGAAGGGAAAGCGGGAATAGAGAGAGCTTAAATTGTGGTTTCCAATAATAATTTTCTGAGAACTCGAATTTTTTTATTTGAAATCTTCTGTTAAATGGCATGGTCAGTCATGTTTTCTTATTTACTCTTAATATGCTGTAGTTATTCTTTCTTAATGAAGAAACTGGTTTTATTATCATCAATGCCAAATGACATTCGAACAATTAAAATATTTCATAAAGCATAAAGGTACTTTCACATGTCCTCTAATCATGGTAAATATGTTTCTTGGCATAAAGGCACAGACTTTGGAGTTTAAAATATCCCCAACTGCAAGATTATGCATATAAAACTTCCATTATTGTTTATGTAATAGTGGGTTAATCAAATTAAATGTTATACTATCTAGAATAAAATAAAATGGAAATCATTTACTCAAAAGATTCATACTTAAATCATCTTTATTTATACAATATTATCCACAAAATTCTAATTTTATTAAGCTTCAATTGGAGCAAAAGTAAAATTACTTAGATAAAAGCAGTTACTTAAACTAAAAGTAAGAGATAAGTCAAATTACTCCTGAAGAGAGATAAAAAACATTGTCAGGTTTCTTCTTCTTGTTCTGGTCAATAGCAGGCTCATTTGAAGGTGGAATCAACCCTGAAGGGAACTCACGTCTACTTTCAGAATGTGGGGGTAGGGGGTAAAAACCCTGCACTTGGGGGAAGATAATCAGGAAAACGCCTCAGTGAATGGACACCTTGCATTGGGAACGGAGGCAGAGGTGGCCCAGGTGGAAAATCATCTTGAGATGCTCCATACATGTATCTTGGAGGAGGTGGAGGCAAGAAAGGTCCTCTTCCCATGAACTGACTCCCTGCATCCACTGGAAGCAATGGACCTCTGATGGGAGCAAGAGGTGAAAAAACAAAGCCACGGCCAGGTGCTTGGTATGGGGCACGTTCTCTGCCAAATGCTGCATTGGAAACACCAAGGGCATACAGATCTTGTTGTAAAAGTTGAAATTGAAACTCTAATTCAGCTAGGTTTTGTGTGTTGGGAGCATTCACTTGCCTGAAATTCTTGAGGTTTCCGTCAGCAGCCCAAGTTGCCGATGGATTATCCCGTGATTTTTCCCCATAGGACATAATCTTCCTCTGATAAAATTGATAGGTTGTGTCCAATTCTTCCTCAAGATCTTTGGCTTGATTTTTATAGGTCTCCAGCTGTTCAGCTGCACGCCTGATCCTTTTCCTTACTTCAGAAAGTCTCCTCTCCTCCTCTAAGCGGTACTTTTCCTCTGCTGTTAATTTCCTGTGGTGTTTCAATTCATTTTCTTGATATTCTTCAATCGTTACATCCTCTCTAAGCACAGGAGCCCATTCCCTCATCTTCAGCACTTGTTCAGTCAGAGACTTAATGTGATTGTCTTTGTCTCTTAGAACCTGTTCTACATGGGCCTTGGAGTTTTCACATGTTATTTTCTCTTTATTAAGGTCACTCACTTTCTCCTTCCATCCTTCAGCTTCTTCTAAAAGGTGTTTCTGGCTTTCCTGAAGTTTGGAATTTTCACTCAAAGCCTCTTTGGTTGCTGCCTTCAATTTTTCTTCATTCATTTCAACTCTTCTTAAGGTCGTTTTAGCATCAGCTATTTGTGATTGGAGGAATTTTGATTGATCTTCTAGGGACTTTATCCTTTGTAATGTCTCTGCCATCAGTTCCTCCTGTTCGGACCATTTAGATTTCTCTCCTTTTACCTCTTTTTCTAGAAAGCGTATTTTATCCCCAAGGTTAGGTTTGCACCTATTCAACATTTCATTTATTGTCTCCAAAATTTGTGCTTCTTTAGATTCCTTCTCAGAATTGGCATCCTTCAAAGATGCCTCTAAGCCTTTGTACTCTTTTTCAAGAAGGCTAACTTTGTCAAGTAGTTTACATTTGTCATCAATTAGTTCAGAAAGCTTGAGTGCAAGCTTTTTTTCTCTTCTCAGGTAAAGCCTGCTTCTAATGGACTGAACACTTCTCCACACAAATAAGAGAAGAGTAAAAAATCCAATAACTGCACATATCACTAGCTCCCAAGGAGCACCATGAGGATCAGGGCCTGGTCTCATCTCTTCAGGCACTGCTGTCACAACCCTGAATATTTCCTCCAAGTCCAAGTAAGGCTGAGGGGCACCCCTTGGCCCCTCTATCGCACCAAAACTACTTTGGCAATTACATCCTGCCCAGCCACATGAAAACGGAGCCCAAACCTGCTCGGTGTGACCAACCGAGGAGATCACTAAGAATAGAATGCTGGGGCAGTTGGGTTGCCAGGGCACTGGTCCCTGGGGCTCTGTGAGGTCATGCTGCCCAATGGGGCTGCCTCGACTCCTCCCCCTCTGCTCTGCCCCGCCCTTCCTCAGCAACCCAGGTTCAAGCCCCCCCTCTGGTTTTGGCCAGGTGGCCAGGGTGCTTATTAAGCGCTACTTATTCTGTACAGTCAAACGTCATCCAGTTGATGTAACTGAAATTCTAAAGCTCAGTGAACCCTTTTTAAAGAGCTTTTATGCCATATATTTGTATTTGTACCACTCTTCCTTTTGTTTTAATGACTCATTCCTTTCTGTCCCCTATCCTTTTCTTCCTTGTTTATTTTCCCTTCCCTCCTTCCCTTCCCTACCTTTCCCTTATCTCCCTGTCCTTTTCTTGCAGTGGAGGGGGTTCAACTCCAAGGCCTTGGGCATGCTAGGCAAACTCTCTACCACTGAGCTCCATCCCCAGCCCTGCTGACACTTCCTTTGGAAGTAATTTGTATTACTTCTATATAAAAACTCACATGTTAGACCATTTGGAAAGTAATTTTACAAGAGTTTCTAACATGGGCACAAATTCGTTATGACAAGTTTTTTTTTTTAATATCTTGTGTTTTACATGAACACAATTCCTTTATTTTATTTTTATATGGTGCTGAAGATTGAACCCAGGGCCTGATGTATGCTAGGCGAGTGCTGTACCACTGAGCCAAAACCCCAGCCCTGGCAAGTTATTTTTTTAAAACACAGCATATCTAATGTTTGTGAAAAGAAGGAGCTTAAAATGAGTTGGGTTCTACTATGGAGCAATACACAAAAACAGCATGGTACTGGCACCAAGATAGACAGGTAGACCAAAGGTGCAGAATAGAGGACACAGAGACAAACCCTCATAAGTGCAGTTATCTCATACTAGACAGAGGTGGCAAAAATATGCAATGGAGAAAAGATAGCCTCTTCAACAAATGGTGCTGGCAAAACTGGAAATCCAAATCCAATAAATTGAAATTAAACCCCTATCTCTCACCCTGTACATAACTCACCTCAAAATGGATGAAGGATCTAGGAAGTAAACCTGAGACCCTTCACCAAATAGAAGAAGTAATAGGCTTGAATCTTCTTCATGTTGGCTCAGGACCAGACTTTCTTAACAGGACCCCCAGAGCACAAGAAATAAAAGGAAGAATCAATTAATGGGACAGAGTCAAACTAAGAAACTTTCTCTCAACAAAAGAAATAATCAGTAATGTGAAAACAGAGCCTACAGAGTGGGAAAAAATCTTTTCCACACACACTTCAGACAGAGCACATATCTCCAAAATTAATAAAGAACTTAAAAAACTTTACACCAGGGCTGGGGATATAGCTCAGTTGGTAGAGTGCTTGCCTGGAAAGCACAAGGCCCGTTCAATCCCCAGCACCGCCAAAAAACCCCAAAAAAACAAAAACAAAAACAAAAACAACAACAACAAAAAAACTTTACACCAAAAATACAAAGAACTCAATCAATAAATGGGCTAAAGAACTGGGTAGAAACTTCACAGATGATATACAAGTGATCAACAAGTATATGAAAAAGTGCTCATCATCTCTAGTAATTTGAGAAATGCAAGTTAAAACCACTCTAAGATTTCATCTAACTCCAACTAGAATGGTTATTATCAGGAACACTAGCAATAATAATGTTGGCGTGGATGTGGGGAAAAGGCTCCACATTGCTGGTGGAGTTGCAAATTGGTGCAGCCACTCTGGAAAGCAGTATGGAGATTCCTCAAAAAACCTGGAATGGACCCACATTTGACCCATCTATCCCACTCCTCAGTTTATACCCAACTGTCTTAAAATCAGCAAAGTATAGGGATGCAGTCACATCTATGTTCATAGCTGCTCAAAACACAATAGCTAGATTGTGGAACCAACCTAGATACCCTTCATTTGATGAATGGATGAAGAAACTCTGGTATGTATATACGATGGAATATTTCTCAGCTATAAAGAAGAATAAAATTGTGGCTTTTGCTGGTAAATGGGTGGAGTTGAAGAACATCATGCTAAGTGAAATAAGCCAAGCCCCAAAACCCAAAGGTTGAATGTTATCTCTGATCACAGGATGCTGATTCATAATGGGGGGGGGGTCACGGAGGGGGACAAGAAAAGAATGGAGGAAGTATGGATGGTGTAGTGGAAAATGGGATCAGAGGGGTTTGGGGAATGAAAGGTAGTAGACTGAGATGGACAATATGTATATGTAAGATTATATGAATGTTGTGAATGTGCATTGTGGAAAGAAAACATTATATTTTCTGCTGTATAATTATATCAAAATGGGTTCTACTCTCATGTATAATTTCAAAGAACCAATAAAAAATAAAGAAATTTTTAAAAAATGAGTTGTTTTTCATGTCAATTTTTCTAGACTACTGTTTTTTAAAGAGTCTTCAAAAATCTTTTTTCAGATGTTCACTTCTTTTGTCTTCTCATAGGACTTAAAAATGTACAAGTAAGCTGGTGGTATGCATGACTTCATGAATGGTATGAATCTACATTGTGCACATCATAGAAACTAAAATTGTACCCAATTTGTGTACAGTGAATCAAAATGCACTCTGTAAGAAAAAAAAACAAAATTAAAAAAATAAACATATAGCAAAGAGGATAAGATATGACTCCCTTAAAGGTTTTATCTCCTGAAGGTGAATTATGTTGTTAAGATAAATAGTTCATTGATTCATGAAAATAAAAGACATTCAAATACGGTTTTTATTCCTAGGTACGCTGGAATTGTTGATGAGCCAGATCTCATGTTTGAATGAAAACATTCACTCATAGTCATTGGTTTTCTAAATGTTTCTAAATGCATGACAAGTTCAAAGGCATTATGCCACCATATAGGATGAGACCACTTATTATTTATACTTCTGTGGCCAGAGTTTGATCAGTGTCAACTGAAACACTTATCCTATTCTGTATGATATGAAAGTTAAGGAACATGTTAATTAATGTAATCATGTGAAGTAATGAATATGTGAGTTAATTTGATTGTGCTGAATATTTCACAATGTATACACGTGTATCAGAATCAAATTATCAGCTGGGAATAGTATCACACACTTGTAATTCCAGCCACCTAGGAGACTGAGGGAGGAGGATCACAAGTTCAAGGCCAAGCTTAGTGAGGCCCTAAGGGACTTGGTGACACCCTGTCTCAAAGTGAAAAAAAAAAGGCTGGGATATGTCTCAGTAGTAAAATGCCTGTGGGTTTAATTCCTACTACCAAAACAAGAAAATAACCCACTTGCAGTTAAATAGTATCTAATGATTGGTTTGATATATGGAATGTAAAAATTATCTTGGGCATGGATTGTTTTTCCCCAAGTCATTTTGGAAAAATAATTACTACTTTTCTTTAGATATTTCAAGGAATTTTTGTGGTAGACAATCCTATCTTTCCTAAAGAGAGAAATGGCCCATTATAGACCCTAATTATCCAGATGGGAAAGTGGAGATTGAGAATGATGTAATGATCATATGTAAGATTGCAGAATATAAGCCTCCAGACTCTTAATGTAAATATTGTATTGAGTGTATTAGGATGCTTTTATGTAATGGAGAGGAATCATGCTAAATGACTCTTGGCTCCTGGGTATATGTACTTTGGTCTCCTGCTCTGGGATTCAGTTCTAAATTGAAATCCAACACTGACTCCCACAATTAGAGAATTCAGAAGAGATACAGAGACATCTGCACCTTTTTGATCCACATGTCTTTGCTTGGGATTTCTACTTTGGAAAATCATTTTTCTTTCAGAATTTTTAACTTAATTCATGTTTTTGCTTTTATAGATATCTGCGAAACAGGAGAGTGAATTCTTGATAAGAACCTGGTAATACTTCCTTTATAGAAATTAAGGTTTGTAAATTAGACTGTTTCAATTGTAGCTTTGAGCTCAATAGTGTTTACTTGGAATGGTCTACTGTTTTTCTTTTCACTTTGTCAGTTTGGTAGTTTTCTTTTTTAAAAAATTGCTGCAGTAAAGGCTGGAATTTTGTCTGGTATTTAAGTTCTGGATTTGGCTTTTGTGCTCAGGAGAAGGTTTGAAGGGAGTGGGATCCAGTAGTGTAATGGGTGTGCACTCTATTCTCTACCTGCCTCCAAAAAAGCATCAACATGCTCCAACTCATTCAAGAGAGCAGGGGTGGGGCTCTATCTGCTTCTTTCTTCTGTTGCTTTCCATTGGCCCTTTGCCTCTATACTGATGCTGATTGGTTTGATTGGTTGCTTTTGCAATGGTTGTGCTGGTGTTGTTATGGAAAAAAGAGAAATAGGAGATCCCAGTGGGTGGCCTGCATTCATGAAAAGACCCAGAGAAAGGCTGAAGCTGCAAAGTCTTTTTCCCCCACCAAATTTAACATGGCCATGGAAGTCAACAGAGCATCTGTCTCATGAGGACGGCAGAATTCTCCAGCTCTTTTGCCTTTTGTGACTCAGTAGGAAGAGGTGAGAAAAACCAGAGCAGGTAACCATTCCATGGTTTTACAATACAAGTGTTACTGCAGGGTTATGGAAGATAATATTCCTATTGTAAGCACAAAAAGGAAAATGGCAGGCAGATCTCGACGGATTCAGAGCAGCCTTTATTCCTTTGGAGATTCAGGCATCATTTAGGTCCACTTTCCTAATGGGAAAATGGCCCTCTGTTACAGGGGGGATTCTGGTTTTATAGGGTATGAGGATGATGTAATTGTTGTGTGCGTGCAGTTTCGACCATCAGGGGCTAGGTGTACAGGTTAAGATTAGACACTGAAGGATGAGTGTTCAAAGCTTGCCCACTGTTATTCAGGACAAGGTTGTGTTATACTTCCCAAAAAGATTCTCCAGTGCCATCAGGAGAGAGAGAGTCAGCCCCACCCTAATCCCTCCCCTCCCTATAGCCCCACCCTAATCCCTTCCCATGCCATATAAATGCTGACAACAAAGGAACTAAGGCATGATTCCCCGGCACACTGCTTTTAGGTGTAAGGGTGTTCATTGCTGGTCAGCTAACATAAAGGCTTCTTTTGGCTTTACATGAATGACTTGGAGGTTCTTATTTACATTGAGCATAACAATTGACAGGGGGAAGGTCAAGGTTTAGGGCCTAGCATTCCATATCTGCTCTTTTCCTTTAGGGCTCATTGTTTCAGGAATGCACTGGGAGAGGTTTAATGTTCTGCCAATTTCTTTTCCTACTGCAGGAGTCTCATTGTCCATTTTCTTGGGGAGTTATCTTATAGGAATATTATTTTCCATAAACCTTCATTCCAGACTCTGAAAGGGGAGAGGTAATTGGGGCATCGAAAGGCAGATCTGGCTGCTTCAAGATGAGAATGGGTGATGTTGCGGGGGAACCCTCCTTTCAGTGTTCCGGAACAGAGTATGGAGACCTGGTGGGGAAGGTCATGGCAGAAGTGGCCTTGAGGTTATTGTAGGTGGAGTTCCCCTTTGTGGTCTCAGTGGGTCAGGAGGTGAGCAGGAGAATGGGGTCCATTGTTCCTGGAGCCTTCTGGGGCCAAGCAGGTGAACTTATTAAGAAATTGTTCCTCTACAAAATTAAGAATAGGCAAGTGAAAGATTACTACAAGTACAGTGAAATCAGGCAATTATAAGAAAGGTGTTGATTAATCGATTTGCTAATATCAAGGGAGTAACTTCAGTAGGTAATGTAGTTGGGACCCTATTGTCTTTAGTCAGAGTCATGGGCCCTACTCAGATTGATGGGAGTGATTCCATGATCTCAGGAGTTTGGGGCCTTCGGAGCATAGTGAGCATGACTCACCTTGAAATCATAGTTTCCTGGAGCTTTCGTTGTTTCCGTCCTGCTTCGCAAATTATGCAAAATAAGAACAGAAATAAAATTAACAGTACAGTTATAACTAGTAACCCAGCTACATGTGTAGAAAAGTATTTAAAAGGATTCAGAGAAGAAATTCCTTCAGCTAATCTGCCCCAAACTTCTTCATTATCAAGAGTAGTGTTTTTGCATGGGCCACGGCCAGAACCTGAGATTGTAATTTTAGAACATCTAAAGAGGCATCAGGAAAAGGAACAAGTCCCATTAGATGATTGCCTACGTTTTGCCATTGGATCTCATGATCATTGTATGGAACTCTAGTAACACAAAATTTGGTAATGTTATTGTTAGGGCGGTGCAAGGGGACTGGATGGGGGTAGGGCAACAAGCCACCTGCAGTGCAGAGAAACAATGTATCCTTTGGGCGAAGGAAGGAGCTATTCCTGGGCTTCAGGGTGACTGAAGGGGGGCAGGGCATCAAGCAGCCTGCGCATGCGCAGAGAAACAATGTAACCTGCGCATGCCCGAAGAAGTAACCAATCAGATGCTGACAAAGAACTCCAGCCAATCCCAGGAGGACACAGACTTCTCGAGCTTCCCCTCCCCCACCCCAGGGTTAGAAAAACACAGCCACATAGAGGCCACGTGCGACTTCTCCGGCCCAGCACCCTTCTGGACTGGAGAACCTCGCCCAAGAGCGTCGCCCAATAAAGTTTCTCTTTGATTCACATCTGGCCTGTCTATTCTCCTGTTACCATCCTCCCATCAGTTTACCCCAGCCTGATCTTACAGTTATAATGACATTGGAGTCTCTGAGCCCATCCCAAATCTTGTACTTGTTCACCTAGCCATATAACAGAATCTTTTAATTGTTGAAATTCATTCAAAATTTCCTGATCAATATGTACTTGAGTTTGCCAGGTCTCAGTAAAATTCCATTGAAATTGTTGAAGGAATTGAGCTGTTTGTGCTGCTGGTGCAGCAATGCCACCTCTGCAGTAGATGCAGAGGCGATTATCCCAGCCACGATAACAATGCCAGCTATTAGCCACCTGATGAAACATTTAGTGCGGCCCTTTAGGTGTCCTGACTACTCCTGCATCAATGCTACTGAAGTTGTTTCTTGTCATGGTTCTTTAATTCTACAGGGAGCCAGGTGGCTAGTGGTTTCTTGAGAATCCCAACAGTTTGTCCTGGACTTTGCCATACAGTCTGATTGACACATTGTTGTAACATGCCATTTTCACATTTAACATGATATATATTATTTGAGGCATCATGTTGTATTCTAATGGGTCTAGATAATAAAACATATAGGTTTAATACACATGCGGTGAGACAGGACTCCTTGAGAAAGGAAATATTAAGATGGGTAACATATTCAAGGTTATTACTGTAAGATCAGGCTGGGGCAAGCTGATCCCATGATGGTAACAGGAGAACAGAGAGGCCAGATGTAAATCAAAAGGAAACTTTCTTGCAGGATGGTGCTTGGGTGAGGCTCCCTGGTCCAGCAGGGTGCTGGGCCAGAGAAGTCTCACGTGGCCCATATGGGGCTGCATTTTTCTATCCCCGGGGTGGGGGGATGGGAAGCTTGAGAACTCCATCCTTCTGGGATTGGCTGGGGTTGTTTGTCAGCTCCTCATTGGCGGCTTCTTGGGACATGTGCAGTTTACATTGTTTCTCTGGGCATGCACAGGCTGCTTGATGCCTGCCCCCATCCAGTTGCCCTGAATCTCCAGAATAGCTCTCTCATACATGGGAAGGATGCATTGTTTCTTCCATGGTGCACAGGTTCCTTGATGCCCTACCCTTATCCATTTGCCTTATACTGCCCTAACAAAGACCTAGAAAATCACCATTCCAAATTTGAAAAGGCTGCTAAGTTAAACCTATTATCCAGATGATACCCCGAATTGGCCCTGAAGGATGAAAAGTGCCCAGAAAAACCACTGAGGATGCTGGAATTCACACAGATTTTATTAGGCAGAGGAACAGTGTCTGCCCTGAAGAGAAAATGGAGAAGAGAAAAAAGAAGAAGGAAGAAACAAGGCTCGGGAGCTTCTTTTATGCTCTGGAGCTTTGCAGGCAAAAAATGATAGGGCCAATTGTTGAAAATTGAATTTTGGCTGACTAGAGATCAGCCAATGGCTGGGGATGACAGGCTGATGAACGGACCAATGATAGGCTAGCTTCAGAGACAGGGTGGGGGAGTTCTAATCCCCCCTCCCTTATCCCTGTAGGCAGATCCTGTGCCCAACCGCCATGGAGGGAGCCCCACGAGATTGGACCCTGGGCTGGTAGGTAGCTAGAGGCAAGGGGGGGACTTCAGGGTAAACCCAGTGCCAGCCTGCCGCCTGCTGTGGGGAGCTGCGAGGGGTAGGACCACCTGGCAGAGCATAGTTCTGGCAGCTGTGGTTGGGTCTGACAGGGGAAGCCATTTCAGTTTTTTACATTACAGTTGAATACAGTTCTTTTTTTCTTTTTTCTTTTTTTTTCTTTCTGGTGCTGGGGATTGAACCCAGGGCCTTGTGCTTGTGAGGCAGGCACTCTACCAACTGAGCTACATCCCCAGCCCTGTAATAAAGTTCTATAGACATGATCCAAGTTGTCCCCATGAGATAATCTCCATCCCAAAACTCTGGTTTCAGCATCAATTAATTCCCCATGAAGACCCCAGTCTATAACCTGTTTTCTTGCAACAGAAAGATTTTGGGGATGGGATATAACACATTCAGAGCACTGTTAACAATTCATGGGAAGGATCCCAGTGTTCCCTGTAAGAGCAGAGGGGCATGTTTATGGAATAAGCAACCTCAGCTTTCTGCCATGCAGGAGAGCCTCTGCCAGTGAGGAAAATAAGCCTGGCATTTTGATTTTGTTTCTCAGTGTTGTGTGTCTCGTGTGTAAGCCAGGTTTGAGGCCCAATGTGGCACCAATGTGAGTTATTGAGGGAAATGCAAGGGGGGGTCAGGAGGATAACCCTGAATAATTGAACAAAAATTGTTCGGAGGACCTAGTAGGTAACAAAGGATGGGGCAGGAAGGAGGTGGAATTGAGGTGGACTGAAGGGGGAAGGGCAAACCATGTTATTGGGTAAGGAATGGCAGGCTGCGGGATGTGGGCCCAGTAAGTTCCTGTGCCCTTGGTCATGCTCACAGCTGTGCATATTGTGAAGATCAGCATGAGGAATCTACTCTTAATGAATAATGAACTGACCCAGTTTTGCTCATCTTTCCTTGGTTATCTCTGTTGATTTTTAACCTGGCCCCATGGCATGGGGTGTGTCTTCTAGGTCCGAGGTGTAAGCGCAAAAAGGAAAAAACGGGAGGCAGACCTCGACGGATTCAGAGAAGCCTTTATTCCTTCGCAGAGTCGGGCGTCATTCGGGTCCACTTTCCTGACGGAATATGGCCGTCAGTTACAAGGGGGATCCTGATTTTATAGGGTAGGAGGAGGAGGATGAAATCATTGTGTACGTGCAGTTTTGACCATCAGTGACCAGCTGTACAGGTTAAAATTAGATGCTGAAGGATGAGTGTTCAAATCTTGCCCAATGTCATTCAGGATTAGGTTGACCTTGGGAAGGTCAAGCTTTAGGGCCTAGCATTCCATATCCACCCTTTTCCCCAGGGCCCATTGTTATCAGGAATGCGCTGGGAGAGGTTTAATGGTTGATCAGTCTCCTTTCCCACTTCTCAAGCCACACTGTCCCTTCATTTTACTTGGGGAGTTATTTTATAGGAATATTATTTTCCATAACCCTTCACGAGGCATTGATTTTTCACCTGCAGGGACAGGATTCCCATTGAGCTCATCAGCCATTTTTGTCTCCACCATTTCAGGTCGGGAGTGGCTGCTTGTGAAATTAAAGACAATGAACAAACACAGAGAGAAGAAAGAAATTTGGGTGGGGGTTAAGTCAATAAGTGTTCCTTGAGGCCACAGATCGCAAATGAGGTCTAATGCTTGAGAAGGAGAAAGATGAAGGGGGAGTGAGTATAGTAAATTTAATTCATCTCTGAGTGCTGTTAGGGAAAGATGAAAGGCGGCTAGAGAAAGGGACATTAGGAATTTTGGGCGTGTGGCTCAGCAGCTTCCTCAGGAATGGCAGGGAGGCAGGTAATGGGGACTCAGGTGGGGCCTGTAGGAACAGAGTGCTAAAACGCATTAGGGGGGACAAGCTTCAAGTTGCTTAGGAGGATCCAGGAGGGGTGGCCTCCTCACTTGGCTGCAGTGGGAGTGGTTAAAATGACCTTGAAGGGACTTGTCCACTTTTCTTGTAAGGGGGCTACAGGTTGGGAAGGGGAGAGGTAAAATAAATCTCCTATGGAAGTAGGATGAGGGGCCTCTGATGATTGGGCTGGGGAAGATGGGTGTGGGCATACTTCAGAGAGCAGCCCTGAGGAGAGCTAGGAGGGGTTTCAGAGTCTCAGGAGGAATGTTAGGTGATTGAGGTTAAATGGTGGGTGGGTGGAGAGGTTGCCCATAAAGAAGTTCAAAGGGACTGAGCATAAGGGGCTTTTTGAGCAGTGCTCAGATCCAGAGGAGGGTGAAACGGAGGAGCTTAATCCATTCTAAGTGGGGGTCTATAGATAATTTGGTTAAGGTTGCTTTCAGGGTCCTATTTGTCCTCTCAACTTTTCCTGAAGATTGTGGATGGGAGGGAATGTGGAAGTTCCATTTTATATTTAAAATTTCAGCCAATTCTTGGGTAATAGAGGAAGTAAACTCAGGACCATTATCAGACTGGAGGGAGGCAGGTAAAGCAAAGCGTGGAATTATTTCCTGGGAAAGTAAGGCTGCAACCACAAGGCTTTCTTATTTTGGTTGGAAAGACTTTAACCCATCTGGTAAAGGTGTCTACCAAAACTAGAAGGTATTGGTCCTCCTCATGGGGGGCATGTGGGTGAAATCAAGTTGGCAGTCCATGACTGGAAGGACTCCTCTAGCCTGGTGTGTGGGAAATGGTGGTGGTCTCACATAAGAGTTGGGATTAGCCTTGAGATAGGTTGTGCATGATCGAGAAATTTGCTGGAGAAACTGTAAATCTGAAGAGGACAGGTTTAGTGAAGTCTTTAGGAATATTTGGAGAGAACAAGTATCTGGGTGGAATAAATTATGAAGATAAGACAAGAGGGCCTTGGTCTAATCAGGGTGAAACTGGAGATTTGTAGTCATGCAATATAAAACTAGCTAGGGGTGGCGGCTAGACTGAGCAATTTTCTTGGCAAGCCTGTCTGCCTCCTGGTTCCCTGAGGAAATTCAATTCTTATCAGTCTGATGGCCTCTACAGTGTAATAATGCTCCCCTATGGGGTAGAAGTTCAGCTTCAAGCAACTCTTTTATGTAACTAGTATTAAGAATTGGGCTTCCTGTCTGAGTTAGGAAGCCCCTTTCTCTCCGGATTGAAATGTTAGACTGAATAATATTGTATGTGTACTTGGAATCAGTGAAAATATTGACTGATTTGTCCTTTGCTAATGGTAAAGCTCTGGTGAGGCCATTGATTCAGCTTGCTGGGACGTGGTCCCTGGAGTAAGGGAGATAACTCCAATATCTGGGTGAGGATGAAAGGAGAATTTGCTGTAGCTTCTCCTTGAAGTATAGCATAATCTGCAAGTTAAGGGTACTGTTTTGGGGAGCTTCCATCTATGAACCAGTCTGGGGAGTCAGGCAAATATTGATTTATTATATGAGAAAATGGGCTCATCATAAAGTCCAGAATGTCAGGACAAGAATGGGAAATTATAGGGACATAGGGGTTTTTTGTTGGGAGAAGAGTGGCTGGGTTTAGTGAGGAGTTTTGCTGGAAGGTAGTTAGGGGATCCAGGAGTTGTGCATGCAATAATTGGACTGTGGTTGGCGGAAGGGATAAAAATGGTGACTGAGAAGATCCAGGAGGGAATGTGCAGTAAGAACAGTAATGGGTTGATATCATGCAAATTTCCTTGCCTTAGGGATCAGAAGAGCTGCTGTTGCTAACACTTTAGGGCAGTGGGGCCAGCCTTGATAGACTAAGTCTAATTGTTTGGGTAGGAATGCAATGGGGTGGGGGGTGTCTCCTGCCTTCTGGTAAAGAACTCCTAAGGCTTGTCCGTGTTCTGAGTGGAGTGACAGGAAAAAAAAGCTTGTTAGGGTTTGGTAAATATAGAGTGGAGGATTTGGGAAGAGAATGTTGGAGAGTAGAAATAGTAGAAGAAAAAAAACAGGGACACGGAAGAGGATCTGACATGTTCCCTTTGGTAGCCTCATAGAGGGATTTGGCTGGGAGGGAGAGTTTTGATATACAGATGCAAAAATAATTAAAAAGGCATAAGAGAGGCAACATGTCCCTCTTGGTGGTTGGTAGGGGAATTTATTATAGAGCCTGGAGTTTCTCTGGGGGTATGGTGCGGGAAGTGGGGGTTAGTAGGATGCCTAAATATTGTACTTGAGAGTAGCAGAGTTGGGCCTTAGATTGAGAAACCTGGTAACCCCAGGAGGCCAGGGAGATAAGCAGGATGCTGTGTGACATGTGGAATATTTGGAATAAGGGTTACAGAGCAGGAGGCCATCTACATACTGTGTAAGGTGGCTAGGGGATAAATTGAGGGGGACCAGGTCATGCTGGAGAGCCTGGCCAAAGTAGTGGGGGCATCTCGAAAGCCTTGTGGGAGAACTGTCCAGGTGAGCTGCTGTGAGTAATTAGTGTCCTGGTCTGTCCAGGTAAAGGCATAAAGTGGACATGAGGCGGGATGGAAGGGAATGTAAAGAAGGCGTCCTTCAGTTCTAATTCTGAGAAATGTGTGGTGGAGGCTGGGATATGGGATAAGAGGGCGTAGGGGTTGGGGACTACAGGGTATGCGGGAACAATTGCCTTGTTAATTATTCTGAGGTCCTGTACTAGCCAAAACTAGCCATTGGATTTCCTTACTATGGGGGAGTTATGAGGTGAGTGGGTCGGTATGAGGAGCTTGGCCTGTAATAAATGGGAGATGATGGGCTTCAAACCTCTGAGGGTTGAGGGGGCTAAAGGATATTGGGGGACGGCTACATCATGGGTAGGGTCTCTCAATTGGATCTGAACTGGGGAATGGTGTTTTCCTAATTTAGGTTGAGAAGTATCCCAGACTGTGGGGTTAATTCTAGCAAGTTAAGGACAACCGGAAGGCTTAGGGGGAGCAGGAACCAGGTCCGGGTCAGTGTGTATTAAAAAGATGGAAGTGGACTTTAACAGGGGGATGATGATGGAGGTTTTTAATTTGTGAAGATCTCAACCCAATAGGGGGACAGGGCAACTAGGCATAACTATAAAGGAATGTGATGATGAAAGGAATCCAAATGTGCAAAAAAGGGGGAGTGTTTGCAGTGGATATGTAGGGGTACCCGAGACTCCCATAAGTGGGATATTTGATTTAAATTATATCCATGACATTCATTCAAGAGTGAAAGACTTGCCCCAGTATTGACCACAAATGAGACTGCATGGCCGTTCACCATCCCTGTGACCCGGGGCTCCTCGAATGTGCCATCTGAGATGGCAGGGGCAATGAAGTCTGGGCCCCGTCACTCCAACAACTCAGTGAATGGGACTTGGGGATCAGGTGGCTGTACTGGGGGAAGGGGTGTCCTTCCCTGGGGACAATCCACCTTCCAGTGTCCCCATTGTCCACTTTGCAACAGGTTTTGGAGGGGTTCCTTGGATTAGGGCAGGCTTTGCCCAGTTCCTTGCTGCCCCCATTGGAAGTAGGGTCCAGGAGGTACATTTGTGGGACCATGAGCCATGAAGTGATTAGGTGGTCGGGTGGAACCATGAGCCATTGGGGCTTTCCTTGGGCTCTGGATAGCAGAGGCCAGAAGCTGGTATTTAGTTTTAAGATGTTGTTCTTTCTCCTTTTTGGCCTTATCTCCCCAGTTATTAAAAACTTTGAAAGCTCTGTCTCAAACTAACTGCTGGAGAGATTCAGGACCCTTCTCTTACTGTCTGAGTTTCTTGCAGATGTCAGGTGCAGATCTGCTGATAAAATGAGAGAAAAAAAAAAAAAAAAAAAAAAAAAGACTGCCACCAGGACTGTTAATGTCCAAAGTTGAATACTTGGTGAGGGCCTCAGTAAGTTGGGCCAAAAAAAGAGCAGGATTTTCATCGGGTCCCTGTGTAATTTCCTTAATTTTTTTCCCAATGTACTTGAGTGTGAGAATTCTTTGTCCTTCCTTCACGGAGGCAAGTGATCATATGTTGGAGCCTGAGGACCCCAGGGTCTTGAGGCTGATAAGTCCAATTAGGTTCAACTGTAGGCATAGCAGCATCTGCTGCCAGATGGACATGAGTGTTTTGGCCATGTAGAAAGTTCACATGATCTCTTGTGGACTGCCGAATTCGAGTCTGTTCATCATTGGTCAGGGTGGATGTTAATATATAGTACACATCTGCTCAAGTAAGGTGGTAGGCCTGAAGCAAGCGGGTGAACTCCTTCCTATATTTAGCAGGGTTTTCAGAAAAAGATCCCAATCTATCCTCTATTTGGGACATATCTGTCATGGCGAAGGGAACCTCAACTCAGACCATATCTTCAGCTACTGCCACTTCCCAGTCAGGGAACCAAAATGTAAGTGCGAAAAGGAAATGGGGAGGGAGACTTCGACAGATTCAGGGAAGCCTTTAATCCTTCACAGATTTGGGCATCATTCAGGTCCACTTTCCTGATGGGAAGATGGCCTCCAGTTACAGGGGTAATTCTGGTTTTATAGGGTATGAGGAGGAGGTTGTAATCATTGTATGCATGCAGTTTCAACCATCAGGGGCTAACTGTACAGGTTAAAATTAGACACGTTTGGATGAGTGTTCAAATCTGCCCCCTGTCATTCAGGACTAGGTTCACAGGGGAAGGTCAAGGTTTAGGGCCTAGCATTCATATCTGCCCTTTTCTTTTAGGGCTCCTTGTTATCAGGAATGCACTGGGAGAGGTTTGATGTTCAGCCAATTTTGTTTCCCGTGTTTCCAGCCACACTGCCCATTTTCTTGGGGAGTTAGTTATCTTATAAGTGAAGGGTTATGGAAAACAATATTCCTATAACTCCCCCCAAAAATGGGCATTGTGGCTGAAGACGTGGGAAAGGAAATTGGCCGAACATTAAACCTCTCCCAGTGCATTCCTGATAACAATGAGCCCCAAAGGAAAAGGGCAGATATGGAATGCTAGGCCCTAAACCTTGACCTTCCCCTGTCAATGTAGTCCTGAATGACAGTGGGCAAGATTTGAACACTCATCCAAATGTGTCTAATTTTAACCTGTACAACTTGCCCCTGATGGTTGAAACTGCACATACACAATGATTACAACCTCCTCATACCCTATGAAATCAGAATCCTCTCTGTAACTGAGGGCCATTTTCCCATTGGGAAAGTGGACATGAATGATGCCCGAATCTGTGAAGGAATAAAGGCTTCTCTGAATCCATCAAGGTCTGCCTGCTGTCCATCCTTTTGCACTTACAGTTACCCTTTCAGAGTGCTGTTATCTTTGCTGGGTTAAGAAATACAGTGCATTATTCCTTTATAACCCTCCTCAAAATAATCTGTGGCATTTTCCTGTTATTTGACTAGAATTGAGAAAAGTACTAATAAGATTCAGTGACAAATAATGTGGCCAGGAGAAAATTTGACATGGAATTTCAGCTGATGGTGGGATGATGTTGGTACCTTTGGGAGTGTGGATACCGAAGAAAAGGCAGTGTTAGGATTAGCGAATAAGCATTTGTGTGAATTGCCTTTGTTTACACCTGACCCAATAGGTACTTCTGTTATTTACCTTACTTCATAGAAACAAGACTTTTACATTTGTCAACATTGCACAACATGTTTTTACCAAATATTTGTACACCTAGTTGGTGCATGACACTTTTCTCGGTTTTATAGAATATGTTGACAATATGATCCTTGCTGTCAAATATACAAAATTAAAAAAAGATATGACCATTTCAGAAGCAGGAAAATGTTGACAGTAAATCTATCATATCAATATTTTTTTAAAAAATATGGCCTTTTAAGATGCAAAATTTGTCTTATAATAAATTGTAATCATAGAAATATTGTGTATGCAGCAACTTTGTTGATTTACAGAATGGTTCAGTGAATTTTAGTATTTATTACACTTTTGATCATCTAAATACATTATTTTTTCTCAAATCTTTCCCTAATTTATCTAGAAGAAATTTGAGTGACTATAACACTTTAAAAATACTTGAAGCTAAAAAATTTGATTAATATTCAATTCATAGTTTAATAAAGGATATGTATAGTTTAACTATGGAGATACCTTTTCCTCCTTTGAACGTGTTTCTTAAAACCAGATGAGAGAAGAAGGTTTCAGAACACTAAACAAAGTGGTTGTGCTTGGTGGAATTGGCAGAATTTATCAATACATGTAACAATGATTCATAACTACATTTGGTCCTATCACACATCAGTGTAGATGAGCAGAGGCACAGTAGGAAGACAGCTAATATAAAACACGGAGGTGAAAGGGCTCATTGGCCTTGCTGGGTTCAATTGCCACTCTAGTGGCACTGTCTGTTGTCTGTGTAAACAGAGTTGCTAAGGACTTTCCCACGAAGCTGCCACTCATATTTATACAGTTGAACCACCAGTGAGGGATGGACCAGTTTGCCAGCTGCCAGGCCTTTTCTTCCTCCTCTTCTGCCCACTTCATGCTTTTTTCTCCACCTGTTGCTGCAAATCTCCCTAATCCTAATCTCTCCTTACTCTTTACACTTGTTTTTTAAGTCTCTTTTGTTCTCTTATTTATAGATTCATGTGTATGGATATCATACCTGCTTCCACTCACCTTCTCACCTCTGTTCTCATTTTATCAGTTCATATCTAAATGGTTACTGAAACTCTTTGAAATATTTTTGTGAAGTAACATTTTAGAAACTCTTTAAAAATTCAAACATTGTATATATAGCTAAAATCTCCCTGGGAGCAAAACAAAGACTAGGTCACTCCCCATGTCAGTGAGCTACAGCAGAATGCAGTTCTTAATTTTATGAAAATGGGCATAAAATAAAGAAGACAGAAGGGAAAATGGGGAGAGAGTGAGCTTAATTATACTTTCCAATAAAAAATTTCTGGGAACTGGAAATTTTTTTGTTTTGTATTTGAAATATTCTGTTAAAAGGCATGTACAGTCATGTTTTCTTATTTACTTGTACTATGCTCTAGTTATTCTTTTTTTTTTTTTTTTTTTTGTGGTGCTGGAGATTGAACCCAGGGCCTTGTGCATGTGAGGCAAGCGCTCTACCAACTGAGCCATATCCCCAGCCCAAGTTATTCTTTAATGAAAGAATTGGTTTTATTATTATCATCAATGCCAAACAAGACTTTAGAGCAATTAAAATATTTCATGAAGCATAAAGGTACTTTTACATTTGCTATAATTATGGTAAATGTTTCTGGGCTTTGGAGCTGAAAATATCCCCAACTGCAAGATTATGCATATAAAACTCCCACTATTGTTAATGTAATAGTGGATTAATTAAGTGTTATACATCTAGAATAAAATAAAATGGAAATCATTTACTCAAAAGATTCATACTTAAATCTTCTTTATTTCTATAATATTATCCTCAAAATTCTAATTTTATTAAGCTTCATTTGAAGAAAAGTATAATCACTTAAGTAAAAGCAGTTACTTAAACTAAAAATAAGAGAAAAGTCAAATTACTTTTGAAGAGAGATTAAAATATTGTCATGTTTCTTCTTGTCATTCTGGATGTTTAATAGCAGGTTCATTTGAAGGTGGAATCAACCCTGAAGGGAACTCACTTCTTTCAGAATGTGGGGGTAGCGGCAAAAAACCCAGCAGTTGGGGGAAGATAATCAGGAAAACGCCTCAGTGAATGGACATTTTGCATTGGGATTGGAGGCAGTGGTGGGCCAGGTGGAAAATCATCTCGAGATGCTCCATACATGTATCTTGGAGGAGGTGGAGGCAAAAAAGGTCCTCTTCCCTTGAACTGACTCCCTGCATCCACTGGAAGCAGTGGACCTCTGATTGGAACAAGAGGTGAAAAAACAAAGCCACCACCAGTTGCTTGGTGTGGGGCATGCTCTTTGCCAAATGCTGCATTGGAAACACCAAGGGCATACAGATCTTCTTCTAAAAGTTGAAATTGAAACTCTAATTCAGCTAAGTTTTGTGTGTTGAGAGCATTCACTTGCCTGAGATTCTTGAGGTTTCCGTCAGCAGCCCAAGCTGCCAATGGATTATCACATGATCTTTTCCCATAGGACATAATCTTCCTCTGATAAAATTGATAGGTTGTGTCCAATTCTTCCTCAAGATCTTTGGCTTGATTTTTATAGGTCTCCAGCTGTTCAGCTGCACACCTGATCCTTTTCCTTACTTCAGAAAGTCTCTTCTCCTCCTCTAAGCGGTACTTTTCCTTTGCTATTAATTTCCTGTGGCATTTCAATTCATTTTCTTGATATTCTTCAATCATTCCATCTTCTGTAAGAACAGGAGCCCATTCTCTCATCTTCAGCACTTGTTCAGTCAGAGACTTAATGTGATTGTCTTTGTCTCTTAGAACCTGTTCTACATGTACCTTGGAGTTTTCAAATGTTATTTTCTCTTTATTAAGGTCACTCACTTTCTCCTTCCATCCTTCAGCTTCTTCTAAAAGGTGTTTCTGGCTTTTCCGAAGTTTGGAATTTTTATTCAAAGCCTCTATAGTTGCTGCCTTCAGTTTTTCTTCATTCATTTCAACTATACTTAAGGTCATTTTAGCATCAGCTATTTGTGATTGGAGGGATTTTGATTGATCTTCTAGGGACTTTATCCTTTGTGAAGTCTCTGCCAGCAGTTCCTCCTGTTCAGACCTTTTAGATTTCTCTCCTTTTACCTCTTTTTCTAGAAAGCGTATTTTATCCCCAAGGTTAGGTTTGCACCTATTCAACATTTCATTTATTGTCTCCAAAATTTGTGCTTCTTTAGATTCCTTCTCAGAATTGGCATCCTTCAGAGATGCCTCTAAGCCTTTGTACTCTTTTTCAAGAAGGCTAACTTTGTCAAGTAGTTTACATTTGTCATCAATTAGTTCAGAAAGCTTGAGCACAAGCTTTTTTTCTCTTCTCAGGTAAAGCCTGCTTCTAACACACTGAACACTTCTCCACACAAACAAGAGAACAGTGAAAAAACCAATAACTACACATATCACCAGCTCCCAAGGAGCACCATGAGGTTCAGGGCCTGGTCTCATCTCTTCAGGCATTGCTGGCACAACCCTGAATATTTCCTCCAAGTCCAAGTAATGCTGAGGGGCACCCCTTGGCCCCTCTATCGCACCAAAACTACTTTGGCAATTACATCCTACCCAGCCACGTGAAAACAGGCTGGGGACTAGGCTTTCTGTAGGACCCCAAACCTGCACAGTGCAACTGACTGAACAGATCGCTAAGAACAGAATGCTGGGGCAGTTGGGTTGCCAGGGCACTGGCCCCTGGGGCTCTGTGAGGTCATGCTGCCCAATGGGGCTGCCTCAATCCCTCCCCCTCTGCTCTGCCCTGCCCATCCTCAGCAACCCAGGTTCAAGCCCCCCCTCTGGTTTTGGCCAGGTAGCCAGGCTTCTTATTAAGCGCTTCTTATTCTGTATAGTCAAACGTCATCCAGTTGATGTAACTGAAATTCTAAAGCTTATGAACCCTTTTTAAAGAGATTTTATGCCATATATTTATATTTGTATCACTTGCCTTTTTGTTTTAATGACTCATTCCTTTCTGTCCCCTCTCCTTTTCTTCCCTTTTCCTTTTCCCTTCCCTCCTTTTCCCTTCCCTCCCTTTCCCTACCTCCCTGTTATTTTCTTGCAGTGGAGGGGGTTCAACTCCAAGGCCTTGGGCATGCTAGGCAAACACTCTACCACTGAGCTTCATCCCCAGCCTTGTTGACACTTTCTATGGAAATAATTTGAATTACTTCTATAGAAAAACTCTCATGTTAGACCATTTGGAAAGTAACTTTACAAGAGTTTCTAACATGGGCACAAATTTGTTATGACAAGTTGTTTTTTATAAATATCTTGTGTTTTATGTGAACACAATTCCTTTATTTCATTTTTATGTGGTGCTGAAGATTGAACCCAGGGCCTCATGTATGCTAGGCGAGTGCTGTACTACTGAGCCACAACCGCAGCCCCGACAAGTTATTTTTTTAAAGCACAGCATATCTAATGTTTGTAAAAAGAAGGAGCTTAAAATGAGTTGTGTTTACTATGGAGCAATAAGAACAAAAACAGCATGGTACTGGCACCAAGAAAGACAGGTAGACCAATGGTACAGAATAGAGGACACAGAGACAAACCCACAGAAGTGCAGTTTTCTCATACTAGACAGAGGTGCCAAAAACATACAGTGGAGAAAAGATAGCCTCTTCAACAAATGGTGCTGGCAAAACTGGAAATCCATATGCAATAAAATGAAATTAAACCCCTATCTCTCACCCTGTGCAAAACTCACCTCAAAAAGGATCAAGGACCTAGGAAGTAAACGTAAGACCTTTCACCAAATAGAAGAAGTAGTAGGCCTGAATCTTCTTCATATTGGCTCAGGACCAGACTTTCTTAACAGGACCCCCAGAGCACAAGAAATAAAAGGAAGAATCAATTAATGGGACAGAGTCAAACTAAAAAACTTTCTCTCAACAAAAGAAATAATCAGCAATGTGAAAAGAGAGCCTACAGAGTTGGAAAAAATCTTTTCCACACACACTTCAGACAGAGCACATATCTCCAAAATTAATAAAGAACTTAAAAAACTTTACACCAAAAATACAGAGAACTCAATCAATAAATGGGCTAAAGAACTGGGTAGAAACTTCACAGAAGATGATGTACAAGTGATCAACAAGTATATGAAAAAGTGCTCATCATCTCTAGTAATTTGAGAAATGCAAGTTAAAACCACTCTGAGATTTCATCTAACTCTAGCTAGAATGGTTATTATCAGGAACACCAGCAATAATAAGAGTTGGTGTGGGTTTGGGGAAAAAGGCACACTCATACATTGCTGGTGGAGTTGCAAATTGGTGCAGCCACTCTGGAAAGCAGTATGGAGATTTCTCAAAAATCTTGGAATGAACCCGCCATTTGACCCAGCTATCCCACTCCTCAGTTTATACCCAAAGGTCTTAAAATCAGCAAAGTATAGGGATGCGGCCACATCTATGTTCATAGCTGCTCAAATCACAATAGCTAGATTGTGGAACCAACCTAGATGCCCTTCATTTGATGAATGGATAAAGAAACTATGGTATGTATATACCATGGAATATTCCTCAGCCATAAAGAAGAATAAAATTGTGGCTTTTGCTGGTAAATGGGTGGAGTTGAAGAACATCATGCTAAGTGAAATAAGCCAAGCCCCCAAACCCAAAGGCTGAATGTTTTCTCTGATCACAGGATGCTGATTCATAATGGGGGGTACATGGGAGGGACAAGAAAAGAATGGAGTGGGTATGGATGGTGTAGTGGAAAATGGGATCAGAGGGGTTTGGGGAATGAAAGGTAGTAGACTGAGATGGACAATATGTATATGTAAGATTATGTGAATGTTGTGAATGTACATTGTGAAAAAATATATTCTCTGTTGTATAATTATATCAAAATGGGTTCTACTGTCATGTATAATTTCAAAGAACCAATAAAAAATAAAGAAATTTTTAAAAATGAGGTGTTTTCATGTCAATTTTTCTAGACTACTATTTTTTTAAGAGTCTTCAAAATCTTTTTTCAGATGTTCACTTCTTTTTTCTTCTCATAGGACTTAAAAGTGTACAAGTAAGGTGGTGGTATGCATGACTTCATGAATGGTATGAATCTACATTGTGCACAACCATAGAAACTAAAATTGTACCCAATTTGTGTACAGTGAGTCAAAATGCACTCTGTAAGAATAAAAAAAAAATTAAAAAAAAATATATAGCAAAGAGGATAAGATATGACTCTCTTAAATGGTTTTATCTCCTGAAGGTGAATTATGTTGTTAAGATAAATAGTTCATTGATTCATGAAAATAAAAGACATTCAAATACATTTTTTATTCCTAGGTAGGAATTGTTGATGAGCCAGATCTCATGTTTGAACAAAAACATTCTCTTGTACTCATTGGTTTTCTAAATATCTCTAAATGCATGACAAGTTCAAAGGCATTATGCCACCACGTAGGATGAGACCAATTATTATTTATACTTCTATGGCCAGAGTTTGATCAGTGTCAACTGAAACACTTATCCTATTCTGTATGGTATCAAAGTTTAGGAACATGTTAATTAACATAATTGTGAATTAATGAATATGTGAATTAATTTAATTGTGCTGAATATTTCACAATGTACATATGTGTATCAGAATCAATTTATCAACTGGGAATAGTATCACATGCTTGTAATTCCAGCCACTGAGGAGACTGAGGCAGGAGGATCACAAGTTCAAGGCCAACCTCAGCAAGCTTAGTGAGGCCCTCAGGGACTTAGTGATACCCTGTCTCAAAATAAAAAAATTAAAAAAAAAAAAAGGGCTGGGATATGTCTCAGTGGTAAAATCCCTCTGGGTTTAATTCCTACTACCAAATCAAAAAGTAACCCACTTGCAGTTAAATATTATCTAATGATTGGTTTGATGCAGAATGTAAAAATTATATGGGGCATGTATTGTTTTTCCCCAAGTCACTTTGGAAAAATAATTACTACTTTTCTTTAGATTTTTCAAGGAGTTCTTGTATTAGACAATCCTATCTTTCCTAAAGAGAGAAATGGCCCATTATAGATCCTTATTATCCAGATGGGAAAGTGGAGATTGAGAATGATGTAATGATCATATGTAAGATTACAGAATATAAGCCTCCTGACTCTAATGTAAATATTTTTTTGAGTGTATTAGGATGCTTTCATTTAATGGAGAAGAATCATAGTAATTGACTATTGGCTCCTGGGTATATGTACTTTGGTCTCCTGCTCTGGAGTCAGTTCTAAATTGAAATCCAACACTGACTTCCACAATTAGAGAATTCAGAAGAGATACAGAGACATCTGTACCTTATTGAGCCACACATCTTTGCTTGGGATTTCTACTTTGGAAAATCGTTTTTCTTTCAGAATTTTTAACTTAATTCATATTTTAGCTTTTATAGATATCTACAAAACAGGAGAGTGAATTCTTGATAAGAAACTGGTAACAGTTCCTTTATAGAAATTAAGGTTTGTAAATTAGACTATTTCAATTGTAGCTTTCAGCTAAATAGTGTTTACTTGGAATGATGTACTCTTTTCCTTTTCACTTTGTAAATCTGGTAGTTTTATTTAAAAAAATTCTATGATAAATGCAGGAATTTTGTCTGATATTTAACTACTAGATTCAGATTTTGTGCTCTGGAGAAGGTTTGAAGGGAGTGGGATCCAGTAGTGTAATGGGTGTGCACTCTATTCTCTACCTGCCTCCAAAAAGCATCAACATGCTCCAACTCATTCAAGAGAGCAGGGGTGGGGCTCTATCTGCTTCTTTCTTCTGTGGCTCACCATTGGCCCTTTGCCTGTGTACTGATGCTGATTTTTTTTTTTTTTTTAAAGCCAAAAGAAGCCTTTATTTTAGCTGGCCAGCAATGACCTCCCTTACACCTAAAAGTGGGGTGCCAGGTAACCCCGCGTTTATTCTGTTGTTGCCAACTTTTATAGGGTGTGGGAAGGGATTAGGGCGAGGCTATAGGGTGGGGAGGGATTAGGGTTGGGCTATAGGGACGGGGATTAGGGTGGGGCTGACTCTCTCCTGATGGCACTGGAGAATCTTTTTGGGAAGTATAACATTCCCCACTGGTCTTATCCACATTAACAAATCCTTGTTTAGGAAGCTAGTGGTGTTTCAGTTTCCAACTTACCAGACTCTGATGAGTTCCATTCCTCAGTTTGACCAGATTTCTTATTTTACACTAACTGCCTGTCTTTAATTAGGAACTTTTTAAGGAGAGGGGTCACCGACCGCTCTTGCTGCTTCGAGCTGGAAGGGGGCTGAGTCTGGGGAAGCAGTTTGAAGTTCCTTTTAGAAATCTGGTCAATGAGGAGCAGAAGTCTGCCTGGGAAAGCAGGTTGTAAAGTCATCTGGGGTGCGTGCTTCTATGAGAGAGAAACAAAATGACGTAAGTACCAAAATGAGATTAATACAGAAAATCATGACATGGTAGAAGTCAATCTCTCACCAGGTGGAAGAACTGAGAAGTTGTTCCCATAACAAGGCCTATCAAAGGCTGGAGAGGTTGAGGCCTCTATTTTGGAACTTGAATTATCAGGTACATTTGCCTAAGAGTCTCTCTTTGTAGCCTCCAGTCCTATTCTAGGGGCTAACACAAGTACATCTTAAGTTACATTAAACTATTATTTCTTTTAAATGCCCAAGAATGTTTATGGTTTGGTTTGGTTTTAACAGTTTTGCTAGGTCTTTAAGATCAAGTTGTTCAAATTGACCTGTTCCTGTCTCTTAAGAGTCAGCTGAGTTCTCACACGGGTCACTCGTGGGGAATTTGAGAGTCCTGTGGGGTGGTGGCAGTTCATGCATTTCAGCAGCTCCTTCATTCCAGCAGCCTCTGCATTCTGGGGTGGGCAACAGTGCTCCTCCTGGATTCCAGCAGCTCCAAGGCAGTGGCTTCTGCCTTGTGGACAGCTGACAGCTCTTTGCTTCCATTCATGGCAAAGGGAGGCTGGTCCTTGCTCACTCCCATCAGCCGCAGGAGGGCAGGGGCCACGCCTGTCTGGCCCACTGTTGCACCTCCTTGTTCTCAGCAATCTTTGCTGCATCTCCAACTCTGTGGGACAAGCCTGGAATGCACGGGTTATTGAGAAGCGTCCACTCAGATTGGGTTCTGTCCTGGACGGCTCTGAGCTCTGGTGGCGGTGGCATCTGGGCCCCAGCGGCTTTTTTACTCTGGCTGTGGCAGTTCCCACAACCTGGAGGCCAATGGCAGCTGGTGTTTCCTCGGCTCTGGACACAGCGATGCCTTCTGTGCAACACAGAAACCAGGCGGTGTCTTTTGCCCACTGTCTGCATGGACAAAAACTCAGAGTTCTGGCATCAGCGAAGGCAGCAGTGTTGACCCAGAGTTGCAAAGTTTTTTAGAGAAACTCTCACATTCTTTAGATTCAGGCTGACTCTGAGGGCAAGAACCAAAACTGGTTTTCTTGGCCCCTTTGTTTTAATCTCAATCCTTAAGTTTGATCTTAAACACCCAGCAAGCCAGTTTTACCAGTTATTATCTCATCTATTTCATAGGTGATGGCCTAGTATTCTTCTTCAAAACATTAATTAGGTATATCAGCTACAGAGCTCACAAGGAAAAATACAAAATAGAATTAACAATCTAATTTGTGTAATAGTCATCCTAAATCATGCCTGAGTTATATATTATATTTCCTATTTGATATCACAGTAATTCTACAACAGAAAACAATCTTTTGAATATAACTTAAAATGAGCTGAAAGCTGACTTATTTTGGAAACATTCTGACTTGTAGCAGGGTGGGAGGCAGACCCTTATCTCAGGTAAGGCCTTTTACAATCTTTGGCAGTGTTCCAGGTTTGAAGTTATTTTTTTTGCCTCCTCTTAGGACATCATTTTACACAGTTTACATGTATTGTTTCCTGAATAACACAATATATTGCATTTAAAACAAATCAAGGAAATGTTGAGAGATTTTAACTTTCCTTTTGTGTGGCAAAGTGACCAAATATTTTATGTTTTATGATATTAACCTTTAAACAAATCAGGCTCTCACTAACTTTAAATACATTTGCATTTAAATTTTTATCTCAGTGTAAAAAGTAACAAATTTACATATGCCCTATTGATAGCAGGTTCTGTTACAGAACATTAAATGATAAAAATAAGTTCCCAATAAAATTTGCCATTCCCACAAACCTGAAACTACCAATACAGACAAGTCTAACCTGGAGAACAGCAGCCCGACAAATTCCCTGCTCTAAAGACCTGCGTACCCAGAAGACATGGACAAATGAATGTACAAAGAGCAACCAAACCTAGTTTTTCAAGAAAAAACCTTAGGCTCTCCAACGTAGCACAGTACCCTACCAGTTATTTAACCACAATAAAGAATAAAACTTAAAGAAATCCTTGTCATTTTAACATATTGATTACACTTTGGTTTAGCCCATTAACATTTGACCTTAGGGGAAAACTTTAAACAGTTTCTAATTGATGGTTTCACATACATATAACTACTTAGTTACACAAAAACTTGTTGGAATTTGCCCTTTACCTACACACAGATTCTCTTACCCAGAAATATTTTCCTTTTCCTTTTACTGAATATATTTTCATACCTAGAACTTTCCACTTTTCCTTTCCCATCTGTTGACTCCTTCCTTGTTTCTATTCTAAAACAACTCCTATGAAATTTCTGAATTTAGATAAATTATTAGGATTTCACTCTTAGTAACCTTGCTCTCAGGGATGATACAAAACAATTCCAAATCTCTTTATTTACCAATCCATGAAAACACCAATAAGGCTAAAGCATGTTACCCCATGGAATTTAAGGTGTAATATATTAACTCTAATTTACTTATTTTACTGTAATAACCAAGATCAGACAAGTATTTGGAATAGTATTTGCCATATCTTTCCTGTGGAAAAGTCCTAAAAAAACAATTGATATTACACATTTTATAGACATAAAAAAAAAAATTTTTTTTTTTTGTGGTGCTGGGGATTGAACCCAGGGCTTTTGTGCATGCTAGGCAAGCACTCTACCAACTGAGCTACATCCCCAGCCCAACATTTTTTTTTAATTGACCACCTAGACTTGTGAGGTTAGATATATTTTACCTTAATTTACTTACCAAATTTAAATTGAACCTTTTTAATCACGCAAATCAAATATACCTGGATCCATTTTTTTTCTTTTAGCACTCTCAATGTTAATCTCTAATATCATGTACATGAATTTTGGACACAATATACACTTAAACAAAGGCCTTGTAGGTTTTTATCTCCATTGCAAGGTAACAAGATGTTCAAAAATCTAAGTTGAATAAAAAATAGGACTGACCAAAAGTTATGAACTCAGCAAGTATTTGGCCGACCATTAGTTATTCTCAAATAAAACACTCTTTTGGTTTTTTTTCCTTGGGTTGGAAATTGGTCTCCTACTGGGCTTTTTGCTTCCTCTATTATCATTTCAATATAAGTTCTACTTGAGATTTGGTTCTAGCCGAAACCTGATATCTCAGGCACTTTAACCATTTTTATCAGGACAGGGTTTGAATGCTTAAGAGCTCTGTAACGGGCTTTTATAATTCCTCCTGGGTAGAAGCACATGTAATTTACCTATTGTAAAACAATTCACTGTGAGGGTGTTGTAACACTGGCCGGGGGGTTGGACCTGGTTCCTTCTCCCCCTCGGGAGGGCGAGAGGGCAGGTGCACCCCAGCCATCTTCTCCCTCCCTTGGCCCCTGGCTTTTGGCAGAGTTATCTGAGTTTTGAGGGATTGGTAGCAGCGTGAGCTGCATTTAAGTCTGGTCTGGCCTTTGCCATCAAACTGGTGCAACCTCTCCTAGTTCCTGAACTAGAGGACACGGAATCTGAAAGGCAATACTTAAGCCATAATCCAAATTTGAATGTAAGACATCTGGTCCTGATGGTTTGGCTGCCCAATGCCCTGAGGGCACCAATCAACCTTGAAAGTGGGTCATTTTGATTCACAAAACTTTCTTAAGTTAAATCCATTAACAAAAGCTCCATAGTCAGTCAGTGGCATGTTCTTAGAGGTCCTAGAAAGTATCTAAAAAACAAGTTAGAACAGTGGGGCACGAGGTTGACTGATTCTGTCCCATAGTAGACTGTCCTGCAGAGAGATGCTACATGGAAAGCAAAGCCAAAACACAGAAAACACAAATGGCCATGAACCAGACTAACAAGACAAATAGAGACAGACAGACAATGACTGGAGTAGGCCCCACAGGGAGGCCTATTAGATTAGACCACATAGGAGGCCTACCATGTTAGGCCCCATGGGGAGGCCTATTGGACTGGGGCCCTCACGGAGGCCGAGCAGACAGGCCCTGGATGGCGGCTACCCCTCAGCCAGCCACACAGCAGCCAAGCAGACCTAGCCCCAGGCGGCGGCTATGCCGGCAGCCAGCCACATGGTGGCCAAGCCGAGTGGACCCCATGCAGCCCAGATCAGACTAACAAGACAAATACAAACTGACAGACATAGGCCTACAAGACTAGGCCCCACGTGGCCTACCAGACTGGATCCCGCAGGGAGGCCTACCAGATTGCACCCACGAGGGGAGCCAGGAGTGACGTCTCGCCCTGACCTGGGACTGGTGTAAGCGACTGCGTCCAGTCTGACCAAGTCCCCCAGATACAGATAGTCGACTCACCGATACAGGATACCAAGTGGCTTCATCCAGAAGGGCATCCTGAAGATGGGCTGGGGTCCCCCAAGAGTGAGGCTGAGGCAGGTCTCTCAGGAGCTCCCCCTCTACTCAGGGTAGGGCTCCCAGGCAACCATCACAGGAGGCATGAGGGCTTGGAGAAATCAAATATCAGTGGGACCAAATGTCGTACCCCAAAAAAATAAAATCATCCAGCTGATCACATAAAGCCAAAAGAAGTCTTTATTTTAGCTGGCCAGCGATGACCTCCCTTACGCCTAAAAGTGGGGTGCCTGGAAATTGCCTGATTGTTTTGATTGGTTGCTTTTGCACTGGTTGTACTGGTGTTGTTATGGAAAAAAAGAGAAATAGGAGATTCCAGTGGGCGGCCTGCATTCATGAAAAGACCTGGAGAAAGGCTGAAGCTGCACTGCTTGTCTTTTTCCCCCATCAAAATTAACATGGCCATGGAAGTCAGCAGAGCATCTGTCTCATGAGGAAGGCAGAATTCTCCACCTCTTTTGCCCTTTGTTACTCAGTAGGAAGAGGTGAGAAAAACCAGAGCAGGGAAACATCCCATGCTTTTAACATTCAAGTGTTAAGAAGGGTTATGGAAAATAATATTCCTATAACTTAATCCCAAAGAAAATGGACAGTGTGGCTCAAGAGGTGGAAAAGAAGTTGACCAAACATTAAACCTCTTCCAGTGCATTCCTGATAACGATGAGCCCTAAAGGAAAAGGGGCTGATATGGAAAACTAGGCCCTAAAATTGGACCTTCCCAATGTCAACCTAGCCCTCAATGACAGTGGGCAAGATTTGAATCCCATCCTTCGGGGTCTGATTTTACCAGTACAACTAGCCCCTGATGGTCAAAACTGCACACACACAAGAATTACATCAACATCCTCAGACCCTATAAAACCAGAATCCCCCCTGTAACTGAGGGCCATTTTCCCTTGGAGAAAGTGAACCTAAATGATGCCTGAATCTGCAAAGGAATAAAGGCTGCTCTGAATCCCTTGAGGTCTGTCTGCCTTCCATCCATTTGTGCTTACTCTTACCTTTTCAGAGTGCTGGTATCTTTGCTGAGTTAAGGAATATGGTGCATTATTCCTTTATAACCCTCCTCAAAATAATCTGTGGTATTTTCCCATTATTTGACTAGAATTCAGAAAATTAATTACTAATAAGACTCAGTGATTAATAATATGGCTGGGAAAAAATTTAACATGGAATTTCAGCTGATGGTGGGATGATGGTACATTTGGGAGTGTGGATACTGAGGAAAAGGCAGTGTTAGGATTAAGGAATAAGCTTTTTTGTGAATTGCCTTCGTTTGCACCTGAACCAACACGTAGTTTTGTTATTTACCTTACTTCATAGAAACAAGACTTTCACATTTGTCAACATTGTACAACATGTTTCTCTTTTATTTTATTCATTTTATAGTTTAGAACCACAACAACACATGTTCTTTTCCTTTTTTTAACTTTTTTTTAAAAAAATTTTTGGTCCTTGTACACAAATGGACTACAACTATCATTTTTCTGGTTGTACACAAAGTACAATCATACAATTTGTATATATATAAATATACATAGGGTATAGATGTTTGTCTCCTTCTATTATCTTTCCTTCCCAGCCCTCTCCCCAGCCCTCATTTTCTTCTATACAATCCATCTCTTCTTCATTCTTCCCGTGCCTCCCCCCACCCCTGCTATGTGTCATCAACCTCTCATAAGAGAGATCATTTGGCCTTTGATTTTTTGGGATTGGCTTATTTCACTTAATATGATCTTCTCTAATTCTATCCATTTACCTGCAAATATCATAATTTTATTATTCTTTATGATGAATAATATTCCACAGTTTCTTTATCCTCTACTGAAGGGCATCTAGGTTGGTTCCACAATCTAGTTACAGTGAATTGGGCTGCTATTAACATTCATGTGGCTGCATCACTGTAGTATGCAGATTTTCAGTCCTTTGGGTATAGGCCAGGGAGAGGGATAGCTGGGTCAAATGGTGGTTCCATTCCAAGTTTTCGAAGGATTCTCCATACTGCTTTCCAGAGTGGCTGCACCAATTTGCAACCCCACCAGCAATGTATGAGTGTACCTTTTTACCCACATCCTCGCCAGCTACAAAGCAATAGTAACAAAAATGGCATAGGATTGGCACCAAAATAGGCAGGTAGATCAACAGTACAGAATAGAGGACACAGAGACAAACCCACATAAATAAAGTTTTCTCATACTAGACATAGGCTTCAAAAACCTACAATGGAGAAAAGATAGCCTATTCAACAAATAGTGCTGGGAAAAGTGGAAATCCATATGCAGCAAAATGAAACTAAACCCTTATCTCTCACCCTGTACAAAACTCGATTCAAAATGGATCAAAGACCTAGGAATTAGGCCAGAGACCCTGCACCTAATAGAAGAAAAAGTAGGTCCAAATCTTCATCATGTGAGCCTAGGATCAGACATCTTAACATGACTCCCAAAGCACAAGAAATAAAAGCAGGAATCAATAATTGGGATAGAATCAAACTAGAAAGCTTTTTCTCAGCAAAGGACACAGTCATCAATGTGAAGAGAGAGCCTACAGAGTGGGAGAAAATCTTTGCCACACACACAACAGATAGAGCACTAATCTCCAGAATATATAAAGAACCCAAGAAACTTTGCCCCAAGAATACAAATAACCCAATCAATAAATGGGCTAAGGAAATGAGCAGACACTTCATAGAAGAGGATCTACAAGCAATCAACAGATACATGAAAAAATGTTCAACATCTCTAGTATTAAGAGAAATTCAAATCAAAACTACCCTAAGATATCATCTCACCCCAATTAGAATGTCTATTATCAAGAATACAAGCAACAATAGGTGTTGGCGAGGATGCGCACAACAGGTTTTTGCCAAATATTTGTACACCTACTTGGTGCCTGACACTTTTCTAGGTTTCATAGACTATGCTGAGGTTCTCAACCTTGCTGTCAAATATACAAAATTTAAAGAAGATATGACTATTTGAGAAGCAGGAAAAGGTCAGCAGTAAATCTAACACTATTTTTAAAAAATATAGTCCTTTAAGATGCAAAGTTTCTCTTATAAGTAATAAATTGCAGTCATAGAAATATTGCTTAGCCAGCAACGTTGTTGATTACAGACCAGGTGAGCGAATTTTAGTATTTATTACATTTTTGCTATCTAAATATGTTATTCTTTCTCAAATCTTTGTCTAATTTAGAAGAAACTTGAGAGAATATAACATTTTTAAAACATTTGAAGTCAAAAACTTGATTAATATTCAATTCATAGTTTAATAAAGGACATGTGTAGTTCAACTATAGGGATAACATCTCTTCTTTGAAAGTGTTTCTTAATTAAAACCAGATGAGAGTAGATAGGAAGGGATTCAGAACACTAAATAAAATGGATGTGCTTGGTGGAATTGGCAGAATTCATCAATACATAGAACAATGATCCATAACTGCATTTGGTCCTATCACACATCAGTGTGGATCAGCAGAGGCACAGTAGGAAGACAGCCAATATAAAACACCAAGGTGAAAGGGCCCATTGGCCTTGCTGGGTTCAGTTGCCACTCTAGTGGCACTGTCTGTTGTCTGTGTAAACAGAGTTGCTAAGGACTTGCCCACTCAGCTGCCACGCTTGTATTTATACAGTTGAACCACCAGAGAGGGAGGGACCAGTTTGCCAGCAGCCAGGCCTTTTCTTCCTCCTTTTCTGCCCACACCATGCTTTCCTTCCCCAGCTGTTGCTGCATATCTCCCTAATCCTAATCTTTCCTTACTCTTTATGCTTTTCTCTTAAGTCTCTTTTTTACTCTAATTTATGGATTTCTATGGATGGATATTATACCTGGTTCCACAGAACTGTACTTAATTCCTTCTCAACTCTGTTCTCATTTTATTAGTTCATCCTTGAAAACTTACCGAAACTCATTGAAATATTTTTGTTCAAGTAACATTTTAAAAACTCTTTAAAAATTAAAACATTGTATATATAACTAAAGGCTCCCTGAGAGAAAAACAAAGACTAGGTCACTCCCCACACCAGTGAACCACAGCAGAATGCAGTTCTTAATTTTATGAAAATGGGCATAAAATAAAGAAGATATAAGGGAAAATAGGGAGAGTGAGCTTAAATTTTGGCTTCCAATAAAAATTTTCTGAGAACTGGAATTTTTTTTTCTCTTTCTGTATTTGAAATCTCCTCTTAAATGACATGTTCAGTCTAGTTCTCTTATTTACTCAATGTGCTCTAGTTATTCTTTTATACTGGAAAAACTGGCTTTATCATCATTAATGCCAATAAAGACTTTAGAACAATTAAAATATTTCATAAAGCATAAAGGTACTTTCACATTTGCTATAATCATGGTAAATGTGTTCCTGGGCATAAAGACACAGCCTTTGGAGTTTAAAATATCCCCAACTGAAAGATTATATATACAGAACTCCCATTATTGTTTATGTAATAGTGGATTAATCAAATTAAACTTTATACTCTCTAGAACAAAATAAAATGGAAACAATTTACTCAAAAGATTCATACTTACATCATCTACATTTATTCAATATTATCCTCAAAATTCTAATTTTATTAAGCTTCAATTGGAGCAAAATCTAATTACTTAAGTAAAAGCAGTTATTTAAACTAAAAATAAGAGGTAAGTCAAATGACTTTTGAAGAGAGATGAAAAATATTGCACGTTTCTTCTTGTCCATCTGGATGGTCAATAGCAGGTTCATTTGAAGGTGGAATCAACCCTAAAGGGAACTCACTTCTGCTTTCAGAATAGATAATCAGGAAAAGGCCTCAGTGCATGGACATTTTGCATTGGGAATGGAGGCGGTGGTGGGCCAGATGGAAAATCATCTCGAGATGCTCAATACGTGTATCTTGGAGGAGGTGGAGGCAAGAAAGGTCCTCTTCCCATGAACTCACTCCCTGCATCCACTGGAAGCAGTGGACCTCTGATGGGAGCAAGAGGTGAAAACACAAAGCCACGGCTACTTGCTTGGTGTGGGGGCATGCTCTCTGCCAAATGCTGCATTGTAAACACCAAGCGCATACAGATGTTTAAATTGAAACTCTAATTCAGCTAATCTTTGCCTGTTGTAAGAATTCACTTGCCTTAAATACTCGAGGTTTCCGTCAGCAGCCCAAGCTGCCGAGGCATCATCGTGTGCTTTTCTCTCATAGGACATAATCTGCCTCTGATGAAATCCATAGGTTCTGTCCAGTTCTTCCTCAAGCCCTTTAGCTTGCTTCTTACAGGTCTCCAGCTGTTCGGCTCCATGGCTGATCTTCTTCTCTACTTCAGAAAGTCTCCTCTCCTCCTCCAAGCGGCACTGTTCCTCTGCTCTTAATTTCCTCTGGAGTTTCAATTGATTTTCTTGATATTCGTCAATCATTACCTTAAATTTCTGTTGAAGCTGCTGATTCTCCTTTTCAGACTGTGTGTTTTCTGACTTCAAAGACGCTAGTTCAGCCTGAAGATTGGTAATACATTGTATACGATCTTTGATTGTTTCTCCGACTTCAGATAGTAAAGTAGAAATTTGATGTTTTTCCCCTTCTAAGGTTTTCAAAGAGGCATTTAACTTCGCGGCATAAACCATTTCCTTCAGAGCTCTTTTTCCCTGGTCATCTAAGTGAGCACCAATTTCGGGTTCAGTCTTCACCTCCAACTCCAAGTTGCCATGCCCTGTGAGGTCCTCTCTAAGCACGGGAGCCCATTCTCTCATCTTCAGCACTTGTTGGGTCAGGGACTGAATTTGCTTTACTTTGTCACTAAGAACTTGTTCTCCGTGTACCTTACAGTCTTCAAATGTTGTTTTCTGTTCAATGAGGTCACTCACTTTTGCCTTCCAGGCTTCAGCTTCTTCTAAAAGGTGTTTCTGTCTTGCCAGAAGTTGGGAGTTTTCATTGGAAGCCTCTTGGATGGCTGCCTGAAGTCCTTCTTCCTTCATTTGAAACATTCTTAAGGTGGTTTTAGCTTCAGCTATTTGTGACTTGAGGGATTCGGATTCATCCTCTAGGGACTTTCTCTTTTGTGATGTCTCTGCCAGCAGTTCTTCCTGTTCAGAACACTTAGATTTCTCTTCATTGACCACTTTTTCTAGAAAGAATATTTTATCCCCAATGTTAGACTTGCACCTATTCACCATTTCTTTTATTGCCTCCAAAACCTTTGATTCCTTCTGAGAATTGGCATCCTTTAAAGATGCCTCTAAGCCTTTGTACTCTTTTTCAAGAAGGCTAACTTTGTCAAGTAGTTTACATTTCTCTTCAATCAGTTCAGAAAACTTGAGTGCAAGCTTCTTTTCTCTTTTCAGGTAAAGCCTGCTTCTAACAGACTGAACGCTTCTCCAGAGAAACAAGAGAAGAGTAAAAACTCCTATAACTGCACATATCACCAGCTCCCAAGGAGCACCACGAGGATCAGGGCCTGGTCTCATCTCTTCAGGCATTGCCGGCACAACCCTGAATATTTCTTCCAGGCCCAAGTCCAAGTAAGGCTGAGGGGCACCCTTGGCCCCTCCAATGCACCAAAACTGCTTTGGCAACTACATCCTGCCCAGCCAGGCAAAAACAGGCTGGGGACTAGGCTTTCTGTAGGAGGCCAAACCTGCTCAGTGCGGCCAAGCAGATCTCCAAGAACAGAATGCTGGGGGTGTTTGGGTTGCCAGGGCACTGGCCCCTTGGGCTCTGTGAGGTCATGCAGCCCACTGGGGCAGTCTCACCCCCTCCCCCTCCACTAAGCCCCACCCATCCCTAGCACCCCAAGTTCAAGTCCCCCCCTCTGGCTGTGGTCAGGTGGCCAGGCTTCTTATTAAGCGTTCCTTATTCTGTGCAGTCAAAACATCATCCACTTCATATAACTGAAATTCTAAAGCTTAGTGAACCCTTTTTTAAGAGATTTTATGCCATATATTTATATTTGTACCACTTGCCCTTTTGTTTTAATGACTCATTCCTTTCTGTCCCCTCTCCTTTTCCTTCCTTTTTTCCTTTTCTCGTCCCTCCTTCCCTTCCCTGCCTTTCCCTGGCTCCCTGTCCTTTTCTTGCAGTGGAGGGGGTTCAACTCCAAGGCCTTGGGCATGCTAGGCAAACTCTCTACCACTGAGCTCCACCCCCCAGCCCTGCTGACACTTTCTGTGGAAGTCATTTGAATTACTTTTATAGAAAAACTCTCATGTTAGACCATTTGAAAAGTCATTTTAGAAGAGTTTCCAACATGGGCACAAATTACTTATGACAAGTTATTTTTTTTAACATACAGCGTATCTAATGCGTCTAGAAGGAAGGAGCTCAAAATGAGTTGGTTTCCATGTCAGTTTTTCTACACTCTATTTAAGAGTCTTCAAAATCTTTTTTCAGATGTTCTCTTCTTTTCACTTCTCAGAGGACTTAAAAACATCTAAGTAGACTGGTGGTATGCATGATTTCACGAATGGTATGAATCTACACTGTGCACAACCATAGAAATGAAAAGTTGTACACCATCTGTGTACAGTGAATCAAAATGCAGGCTGTAGAAATTAAAAACAAGGGCTGGGTATATAGCTCAGTTGGTAGAGTGCTTGCCTCTAAAGCACAAGGCCCTGGGTTTGACCCCCAGCACTGCAAAAAACAAACAAACAAACAAAAAAAAACATAAATATAGCAAAGAGATACATAAATATATATAAATACATAAATATGTAGCAAAGAGAAGGATAAGATATGACTCTTTAATGATTTTAGCTGAACGTGGATTATTGTTAAGATAAATATTTCATTGATTCATGTAAATAGAAGACATTCAAATACATTTTTTCATTCCTAGGTACGCTGGAATTATTGATGTGCCAGATCTCATGTTTGAAGGAAAACATTCACTAGTAGTCAGTGGTTTTCTAAATATCTCTAAATACATCACAAGTTCAAAGGTATTATGCCACCATGTAGGATGAGGCCAATTATTGTTTATCCTTTTATGACCAGAGTTCTATCAGTATAAACTAAACACTTATCCTATTCCATGTGGTATGATAGTTTAAGAACATGCTAACTAAAGTAGTCATGTGAGGTAATGAATATGTTAATTAGTTTGATTGTGCTGAATATTTCTCAATGTTTATACATGTACCAGAATCAAATTACAGCTGGGAATGGTATCACACACTTGTAATCCCAGCCACTGAGGAGACTGATGCAGGATGATCACAGGTTCAAGGCCAACCTCAGCAAACTCAGTGAGGCCCTAAGGAACTTAGTGAGACTCTGTCTCAAAACAAAAAATAAAAAAGGCTGGGGATATATCTCACTGGTAAAGTGCCTCTGGGTTTAATTCCTAGTACCAAAACAAACAAATATCCCATTTGCTGTTAAATATTAGCTAATGTTTAGTTTAATATAAAAACTACCTTGTGCATAGATTTTTTTTTTCCTCCAAGTCACTTTGGAAAAAAAAAATTGCTAATTTTCTTTAGATTTTTCAAGGAATTCTTGTATTAGACAATCCTATCTTTCATGAAGAGAGAAATGGCCCATTATAGACCCTCATTATCCAGATGGGAAAGTGGAGATTGAGAATGATGTAATGACCATATGTAAGAGTTCAGAATATACACCTCCTGACTCTTAATGTAAATATTTTATTGAGGGTATTAGGGTGCTTTTATTTAATGGAGAAAAATCATAGTAGTTGACTGTTGGCTCCTGGGTATATGTTCTTTGGTCTCCTGCTCTGGGAGTCAGTTCTGAATTGAAATCCAACACTGACTCCCACAATTAGTGAACTCAGAAGAGATATAAAGATATCTGTACCTTTTTGAACCTACCTACTTTGGGAAATTATTTTTCTTTCAGAATTTTAAAATTAATTCATATTTTAGTTTCTATAGATATCTACAAAATGAGAGAGTGAATTCTTGAAAAGAACCTGGTAATAGTTCCTTCATAGAAATTAAGTTTTGTAAATTAGACTATTTAGATTATAGCTTTTAGCTAAATAGTGTTTTCTTGAATGGTCTATTGTTTGTCTTTTCACTTTCTAAGTTTGGTAGTTTTCTTTTTTAAAAAATTAAGACAGAGGCTGAAATTTTGTCTGGTATTTAAGTACTGGATTTGGCTTTTGTGCTCAGGAGAAGGTTTGAAGGAAGTGGGATCCAGTAGTGTAATGGGTGTGCACTCTATTCTCTACCTGCCTCCAAAAAAGCATCAACATGCTCCAACTCATTCAAGAGAGCAGGAGTGGGGTTCTATCTGCTTCTTTCTTCTGTTGTTTACCATTGATCCTTTGCCTCTTTACTCATGCTGATTGTTTTGATTGGTCCCTTTTGCACTGGTTGTGCTTGTGTTGTTATGGAAAAAAAAGAGAAATAGGAGATCCCAGTGGGTGGCCTGCATTCATGAAAAGACCTGGAGAAAGGCTGAAGCTGCAATGTCTGTCTTTTTCCCCCACCAAAATTCACATGGCCATGGAAGTCAGCAGAGCATCTGTTTCATGAGGAAGGCAGAATTCTCCAGCTCTTTTGCCTTTTGTGACTCAGTAGGAAGAGTTGACAAAAACCAGAGCGGGAAACCATTCTATGTTTTTACAATACAAGGGTTACTGAAGGATTATGGAAGATAATATTCCTATTGTAAGCGCAAGAAGGAAAATGGCAGGCAGACCTCGATGGACTCAGAGCAGCCTTTTATTCCTTTGGAGATTCAGGCATCATTCAGGTCCACTTTCCTAATGGGAAAATGGCCCTCTGTTACAGGGGGGGATTCTGGTTTTATAGGGTATGAGGAGGATGTAATTGTTGTGTGCGTGCAGTTTCGACCATCAGGGGCTAGGTGTACAGGTTAAGATTAGACACTGAAGGATGAGTGTTCAAAGCTTGCCCACTGTCATTCAGGACTAGGTTGTGTTATAATCCCCCAAAAGATTCTCCAGTGCCATCAGAAGAGAGAGAGAGAGTCAACCCCACCCTAATCCCTCCCCTCCCTCTAGCCCACCCTAATCCCTTCCCATGCCATATAAATGCTGACAACAAAGGAACTAAGGCATGATTCCCTGGCAAGGTGCTTTTAGGTGTAAGGGTGTTCATCGCTGGCCAGCTAAAATAAAGGCTTCTTTTGGCTTTACATGAATGGCTTGGATGATCTTATTCTTATTGGGTATAACAGTTCACATGGGGAGGGTCAAGGTTTAGAGCCTAACATTCCATATCTGCCCTTTTCCTTTAGGGCTCATTGTTTTAGGAATGCACTGGGAGAGGTTTACTGTCCCGCCAATTTCTTTTCCTACTTTTGGAATCTCATTGTCCATTTTCTTGGGGATTTATCTTATAGAAATATTATTTCCCATAAACCTTCATTCTAGACTCTGAAAAGGGAGAGGTAATTGGGGCATCAAAAGGCAGATCTGGCTGCTTCAAGATGAGAATGGGTGAAGGTGGGGGGGGGGGGCCCTCCTTTCACTGTTCTGGAACAGAGTATGGAGACCCTGGTGGGGAAGGTCATGGCGGAAGTGACCTTGAGGTCATTGTAGGTGGAGTTCCCCTTTGTGGTCTCAGTGGGTCAGGAGGTGAGCAGAAGAATGGGGTCTGTTGTTCCTGGAGCCTTCTGGGGCCAAGCAGGTGAACTTATTAAGAAATTGTTCCTCTACAAAATTAAGAATAGGCAAGTGAAAGATTACTACAAGTACAGTGAAATCAGGCAATTATAAGAAAGGTGTTGATTAATTGATTTGCTAATATCAAGGAAGTAACTTCAGTAGGTAATGTAGTTGGGACCCTATTGTCTTTAGTCAGAGTCATGGGTCCTCCTCAGATTGAAGGGAGTGATTCCATGATCTCAGGAGTTTGGGGCCTTCGGAGCATAGTGAGCATGACTCGCCTTGGAATCATAGTTTCCTGGGGCTTTCATTGTTTCCATCCTGCTTGGCAAATTATGCAAAATAAGAACAGAAATAAAATTAACAGTGCAGTTATAACTAGTAACCCAGCTACATGTGTAGAAAAGTATTTAAAAGGATTCAGAGAAGAAATTCCTTCAGCTAATCTGCCCCAAACTTCTTCATTATCAAGAGTAGTGTTTTTTCATGGGCCTTGGCCAGGACCTGAGATTGTAATTTTAACACATCTAAAGAGGCATCAGGAAAAGGAACAAGTCCCATTAGATGATTGCCTACGTTTTGCCATTGGATCTCAGGATCATTGTATGGAACTCTAGTAACACAAAATTGGGTAATGTTATAATGACATTGGAGTCTCTGAGCCCATCCTAAATCTTGTACTTGTTCACCTAGCCATATAACAGAATCTTTTAATTGTTGAACTTCACTCAAAATTTCCTGATCAATATGTACTTGAGTTTGCCAGGTCTCAGTAAAATTCCATTGAAATTGTTGGAGGAATTGAGCTGTTTGTGCTGCTGGTGCAGCAATGCCACCTCTGCAGTTGATGCAGAGGCGATTATCCCAGTCACGATAACAATGCCAGCTATTAGCCACCTGATGAAACATTTAGTGCGGCCCTTTAGGTGTCCTGACTACTCCTCCATCAATGCTACTGAAGTTGTTTCTTGTCATGGTTCTTTAATTCTACAGGGAGCCAGGTGGCTAGTGGTTTCTTGAGAATCCTAACAGTTTGTCCTGGACTTTGCCATACAGTCTGATTGACACATTGTTGTTACATGCCGTTTTCCCATTTAACATGATATATATTTTTTGAGGCATCATGTTGTATTCTAATGGGTCTAGATAATAAAACATATAGGTTTAATACACATGCGGTGAGACAGGACTCCTTGAGAAAGGAAATATTGAGATGGGTAACATATTCAAGGTAAGATCAGGCTGGGTTAAGCTGATCCCATGATGGTAACAGGAGAACAGAGAGGCCAGATGTAAATCAAAAGGAAACTTTATTGCAGGATGGCGCTTGGGCTAGGTTCCCTGGTCCAGCAGGGGGCTGGCCCAGAGAGTCTCACATGGCCCCTATGGGGCTGGGTTTTTCTATCCCT
>JAJEJO010003546.1:82800-111905 GCA_020662805.1 Glaucomys volans
ATGAGCCCTAAAGGAAAAGGGCAGATATGGAATGCTGGGCCCCAAACCTGGACCTTCCCCTTGTCAACCTAGTCCTGAATGACAATGGGCAAGATTTGAATTCTCATCCTTCAGGGTCTGGTTTTAACCTGTACAACTAGCCCCTGATGGTCCAAACTGCATGTACACAATGATTACATCCTCCTCCTCATACCCTGTAAAATCAGAATTCCCCCTGTAACTGAGGGCAACTTTCCCAGGACCCGAATGCCTCCGGAATCTGGGAGGGAATAAAGGCTTCTCTGAATCCGTTGAGGTCTGCCTTCCATCCTTTTGTGCTTACAGATACCCTATCTCATTATAAAAATGAAAAGGGCTGGGAATGCAGTTCAGGGTGGAGTGCCCCTGGGTTTAATCCCCAGTGCTGCAAGTAGATAAAATTAATTTTTAAAAAATCATTTGAAGCTTGGCACTATGGTGCACGCCCATAATCCCAGTGGTTTGGGAGGTTGAGGAAGGCGGATTGCAAATTCAAAGCTGGTATCAGCAATTTAGCAAGACCTTAAGCAACTTTAGCAAGACCATGTTTCAAAATTAAAAATAAAAGTGCGCCAGAGATATGGCTTAATGGTTATGCACCTCTGGGTTCAAACCCTGTTGCCAAAAATAAATCAATCAATAAAAATCATGAAATGTGCAAATGTCTTTTCACCCAACAATACCAAATCTTCCCAAATGCCATGCCTCAGAAGAGATCAATTTCACGATACACACTTTTGCATGTTGCTATTGCTAGCTGTTAACTATTGTACATTTTACTTGTTTTCTCTTGGCATTATTTCATGTAGACCATTCATTCCAAAAATCCAGAGGGTCTTTATATTTGACATTTGGGTGGCTGTGTTCCTTGCATTACTATGTCAAGATTTACCCAATCATTTACTGGTGGTTAATTATTTTAGATTCATCTACCATTATGAGAGGTACAACTGTCAATATCCTTGAAAAAATAGTGTTTCTTTCCATGTTGAGTTCTTTCTTTGGAATTTCCTCCCCAAAACAGATTTGCCAAATTGATAGAGAATGAGTTCTATGGTCTACGTTCATATTGTCCCATTTCTTCTGGAAAAAGTATGCCACAGTCCCTACAGGCAAAGTGGAAAGAAAGCTCAATCATCAGAGTTCTGTTAGCTTTGGTTCCTTAAAAATCCATTATTAATTATCAGTGTGCGTGAGGTAACGTATTAAGCTCTTCTATCTCATTTACTTTTGGTACTGGGGATTGAACCCAGGGGTGCTTTACCACTGAGCTACATCCCCAGCCATTTTCGTTTTTAGATTCTGATAGTCTCACTAAGTTGCTAATGGCCTCTCTAAATTACTGAGGCTGGCTTTGAACTTTCAATTCTTCTGTCTCAGCCTCCTGAGATTGTTGCTGGGATTACAGGTGCACACCACCACATTCGGCTATCGAGCTATTTTAATTTGCAATTCTTTAATTATTATGGAAGCTGAACATTTTCCCAAGTGTTTATTCACTATTTGTGTTTTCCCCGTGCAAGCCATCTGCTAGTATCCTTTGAACCATCTGTCCAGTCAGACCTGACTACTGACCATGCAGAGAACATGCACTTCCCTTGTATGCATAATTTTAAGTGTTTATCCATTATGTTTATTACAATGCTTCCTTGTAATCCTTTTGATTTTTCCTATTTGACGCTAATCACTTTTGTTCCTTATTTTGTGCTCTGTATGTATATTCGTATTTAAATTTTCATTCACTTCAACTTGTTTGTCAACTTTATCATTTGTTTACTAGTGTGTTTTTCGGGGTTCTCTGTGGGAACAGAACCAACAGGATAAGTATATATATGATTATAAAAGGCAATTAGGGAGATTGGCTTATTAACCATCATAATTAGTAACACCTCTTGTTGCTTCCATTGTCAGAAAATCATTTTTATTCCAAAATGGATATGTGCAGTGTTGTTTTATTGTGTGTGTGTGTGTGTGTGTGTGTACACACTAAATCGAAACTTCTTTTGGTCAAAGTGACTTATCAGTCTAAGCCTTAGACACTAAGGTTAGTTTCCCCACATTGATAGTCATTATTCTTTCAGGGATTTCATTTATTTAAATATATATTTTGATGGATTGATTGATTTCTTTCTTTTCTTTTTTTGTGGTGCTGGGGATTGAATTCAGTGGTAGTCTAGCACTCTATTACTGAGTTATACCTCCAGCCCTAACATATACTTCTTATCTTCAATTATTTTAAATGTTTTAGCAATGCAACACCAGTGTATTGGCTCCACAATGTCATCAAAAATCCAGGAGCACCTCTGTTTTACTTCCTTAACACCAGGCTGTGAGTCTTATCTTGATGTATACCTTATGATTGCTGGAGCTCCAGCCATCATGACTAATTTCCAGGGAGAAAGAAAAGGAAGGGCAAAAATTTGGTGCTAAGTCATCTCCTCTCTTACTATCAGTGAACCTGATTTTAATCTTTATCATTTTCACTCTCTGGTTACCAGAAGGGTATATATTTCTATTTTTCATCAAAAGTTGTATAATAACAGACTTAAGAGTTTAGATATTTTGAGTTTCATTTCTAGGCCACCCTCCCCAACACCCATATCACATTCCAGGTGAGGACCCCAAGGCCGAAGACTGATTTGTCCAAACACCTGTATTCTGTAGGCAAAAAGGTGAAAATAGAATCCAGGGCTTATTCCGTGCCTTTTTTTTTTTTTCCTCCTCCTCTTCCTCCTTCTCCTCTTCCTCTTCCTCTTCCTCCTTCTCCTCTTCCTCCTCCTCCTCCTCCTGCTCCTCCTCCTCCTCCTCCTCCCCCCCATCCTCCCCCCTCCTCCTCTTCTCTTTTCTTCTCCTTCTTTTTATTTTGGAACTGGGGCTTGAACCCAGAGACACAACCTTGGCCTTGTTTGTTTGTTTGTTTGTTTCTTGGTACCAGGGATTGAACCCAGGGATGCTTAACCCCTGAATCACATCCCCAGCACTTTTTTATATTTTATTTAGAGACAGGATCTCTCTAAGTTGCTTTAGGGCCTTGTTAAGTTGCTAAGGCTGGCTTCAAACTTGCCATCGTCCTGCCTCAGCCTCCAGAGCTGCTGGGATTACAGGCAGGCACCATGATGCCTAGATATGCTCTACTTTTTCTATTAAATCATTTATTCAAGTCTTCATTCACACTGTCTTTAAAGCTTTCCAACTGTCTCTTACATTATTAATTAGCTACATCCTGTTGGTTAGTTTCTAGGAATGTCTAGATTATGGTAGAAAAATGGGCACTAGTGTTGAACCCTGGGTAGCCAAAAGCAGACTACGGTTCTGCAGGGAGAAGTAACTGTGCCAAGCTGATCCATCCTGTACTTCCCCAAATGGTTTCAGATGCAGAGAAACAAACTGGTTTCTGACCTGAGCTCTCACTTGGGAGGTCACTACATCTTATCTTTAGGGATTTTACTATTGATAATTTTTTCTCATGCTTAAAGTTTTCAGATAAGGACCTTAGGTACACAAAAAGCCAAAGTTGTAGAACTTTGCCTTTCCTGAAGTTTCTCACAATCAAATGTAGGACATCAGATATATACTATATCAGCCTCACAAAATGGAGAACGCCCATAGCAGTGATTTAAACAAAATAAGGATGTGTTTTTCTCTAATGTACTGTGAAATCTGAAGGTTGAGCATCATCAAAAACCCAGGCTTGGGCTGTGGTTGTGGCTCAGTGGTAGAGCACTTGCCTAGCATGTGTGAGGCATTGGGTTCGATCCTCAGCACCACATGAAAATAAATCAAATAAAGGTATTGTGTCCAACTACGACAACAACAACAACAACAACAAACCCAGAGAAAACAAAAACCAGGCTCCTTCATGTCTTCTACTATGTCGATACTGGGCTGTCAGTCATATCTTCATATATGCCATACAATTGCTAGTGCTCCAGCCATCATGACTAATTTCCAGGCAGAAAGAAAAGGAAGAGCAAAATGCTGGTGTTCTTCTTTAACTATTTTCCTAGCAGCATTTCAGTGATGTTCCGGAGTCCATCATTGCCCAGAACTAAATTTTATGATCATCACTGACTATAAAGGAGCTGATGGGTGTAAACTTTCAGTTAGGCACATTATTGCTCTCAATAAAATAAAAGATCTATTTATAAATAGGGAGAGAAGAATGGTGATTATCCAGGCAACTAGTAGTTTGTGCTGCTGAGTAAATGAAGCAGAAGATAAAATGTAAAGTAGTGTTTTGTTCAGGCTAAGAACACAAGGCCAAGAACGTGGTATTGAGCATGGTCTTTTTTTGTGTGTGGGGGTGGGGTAACGGGTATTGAGCTCAGGAACACTTGACCACTGAGTCACATCCCCAGTCCTATTTTGTATTTTATTTAGAAACAGGATCTCACTGAGTTGCTTTGTGCTTCACTTTTGCTGAGGCTGACTTTGAACTTGTTATCCTCCTGCCTCAGCCTCCTGAGCTGCTGGGATTACAGGCATGCGCCACCATGCCTGGCTAGTGCATGGTCTTTCTTAATGTGTAAACCGAATTTGGACAAATGGTGGTGGGCAGAGGGGGCATTTCAAGACCAGAAAGGTGAGGCAAGTCAGGTCAGGTCAGGTTTAAGGGAGAATGGTGGTAGGGAAGGAAGACTGTCCGTGTTTGGAATGTCTCCCTGGGAGTATGGGAATGTGCAGAAATATAGGCCCCTGTTTCCCAGTAACTGTTTTCCTCATTAAACCACAATAACTTTTATTAAAATTCACTGTGTGCCTGAAGGATTGCTAGGCGTTTTAACACACATCATCTCTAACCCTTGCAATAACCCCATTTCAAGGGTAAGGAAGTTGAAGCTGAGAAAGATGGGATAATCAACCTAGGTCATGCATCTTTCAGACCTAAGGTGTTTTCTTCTTGGGTTTGTGTTAGACCAGCTCCAGGCTTATTTCACACTGTCATAATGTTCAATTCATTTCCTAATTTGGGATTGGGAGTGAAGATGAGGGGGTTAGACTTCTGCTTTTCTTAACATTTTTCTTGATATTCTCAACTTAGAACCTTCAGCAGCACAATTGATCTTGGACAAGGTACTTTACCTCCCTGGATTTGGATCTATATCTTTTTTTTTTTTTTTGGTACCTGGGATTGAGCCCAGTGGCACTTAACCACTGAGCCACATCCCCAGCTCTTTTGTATATTTTATTCAGAGACAGGGTCTCCCTAAATTGCTTAGGGCCTTCCTAAATTGCTGAGGCTGGCTTTGAACTCATGATCGTCCTGCCTCAGCCTTCTGAGTCACTGGGATTACAGATGTGTGCCACTTCACCTCACCTGGCTTGCATCTATATCCTTTTACTCAGACATAAAACCAGACAAATATGACAAGAAAAAAAACACTATAGGCCAATGCCCATCATGAACAAAGATGCAAAAATTCTAAAAATTCTATTTCATGAAATTCAGCAATATAGAAAACAACATTAAAAACATATAAATAAATAACATTACCTGCTTTACTGCAGGATTACTAAGTCTAGCATTTAAAAATCAAACAACAAACTATAAAAGAAAACTGAAAAAAATAGGATTATATCAGTATAATATATATATTACATAATATATAACATAGCTATAGTATAATATAGTATAGTATAATATAGCTATAGTAAAGGAAAAATCCAATATCTCTTCCTGATAAACTCTCAGCAGATTACAAGTAGATGGGAATTTTCTCAATCTCATAAAGAGGATATATGAAAACCTATTCCTATTATCATACTTAATTGTGAAATACTGCATGCTTTCCTCTCAGTTCTAGGTGCCAAGATGAGAATGTTCATGCTCACCACTTTTATTCCACATTGGACAGGTGCTAGCTGGTACAATAAAACAAACGAAAAGAAATAGAAGTACAACACTTAACAGATAACATGATTGCTTAGCATGAAATCTCATAAAATCCATTAAACTATTAGTAAAACTAACAAGTTTGGCAAGATTGCAGAACACTAGATCAATACACAAAATCTACAGTGAAATAAATAAAACAACCTAACAGTATCAAATGCATAAAATACTTCAGCATAATTTTGTCAAAAAATGTGTAAGCCTTGTACACTTAAAACTTCCAAACATGCTGATAGACATTAGACCCAAATAAATCAAGAGGCATATCTTACACATGGGTCAGAAGATTCAGTACGGTTATGATGTCAATTCTCTTCAAATTTATGGACAGGGTCAATGCAATCCCAGTCAAAATTCAAGCAAGTTTGCAAAAATTGAGAAGCTGTATCTAAAATTTATGCTGAAATGCAGAAAACCTAAAATAGCCAAAATAAATTTGAAAAAGAACAGAATTACAGAACAAATGCTTGCTGATTCCAAGTCCAGTGATCAGCACACTGTGTTAATTCACATAAACACGGACAAATGAATTACTGGGACAGACCAGGAAGTCCAGAAATAGAACCTCACATTGATTAAAAAACTGATTTTTGACCAAGATTCAAAGGCAGTTCAGTGGAGAAGGCATAGTCTTTTCAACATATGGTGCAGAAAAAATTAGTCACTGGTATGCTAGAAACAGAAAAGAAAAAGGAAACAAACAAAAAATATTGCCATACACAAGAATTAACTCAAAATGGGTAGTAGACCTAGATATAAAATCCAAAGCCATAAAACTTTCAGAATAATACACAAAAAATCTGTGATCTTGGATTAGACAAAGATTTCCTAACTATGATACCAAAGGGCACAATCCGAGTTAAAAAAAAAAAAGGATTGATGTTGAGCTTCATAAAAATTAAAAACTGGGCTGGGGATATAGCTCAGTTGGTAGATTGCTTGCCTTGCAAGCACAAGGCCCTGGGTTCAATCCCCAGCACCACACACACAAAAAAATTATAATAATAATAATAATAATAATAATAATAAAACTGTCTAAAAGACAAGTGGTGGCAGAGCTTTGTAAAGCATACATTTGAGAAGAGATTTGTATCCAGAATATATAAGGAACATTGAAGACTCAATAATAACCCAAGAATAAATGGGCAAAATTCTTGGACCTTCACCAAAGAAAATAAATCCACTGCAGAAAAAATGTTTTAACATTAGCCATTAGACACCATGAAATAGAACCACAATGAGATGCCATTGCCCAACTATTAGAATGGCTGCAGTAGAGAAGTCTCAATGCTCAAGAGATTGCCAGGACAGAGAACCGGAGCTCTCACATATCGCCAATGGGATCTGAGGGGAAACAATTATTTCCCTTAGACGTAGTCATTCCATTTCCAGGTATTTACCCAAGAGAAAAGAACTCACATATCCACACGAAGATTCATACAGGAATGTTCCTGGCTGCTTTGGTTTTAATAAGGAAAAACTGGAAGCAGCCTGAATCAACCGGTGTCCAGATATATCCATACCAGATATACCATATATTTGGTATATCCATAAATGGAATACTACTCAGCGCCAAGGTGGAAGGAACAATTTGTTGGCGTGCAAAAAACTTGCAGGCATGTCAAAATAATTATGCCGACTTAAAGAAGCCAGACAAAAATCAAGGACAAAATGTAATGATTCCATTTATATACAACTCTGGAAAATGCAAACTAAACCTGATCCCTGTTTGCCCTAGGGACGAAGGGAGTGGGGGTGGAGGTGGGCCCTAGCGCGGGAACAGATGGAGAGAGAGGAGCTGCGGGAGGCGGAAAGGGGGTTAGAAAACCAAGCTGGGGAGGGGGCCAGGAAGGGCGCGGGGCGGGGCGGGGCGGCGCAGGCTGCCTAGGGGCGGAGCGCGGGCAGTGGGCGGGGCGGGGCAAGCTGGCTAGGGGCGGAGCGCGGGCAGTGGGCGGGGCGGAGCGCGAGCAGTGGGCGGGGCGGGGCCTAGGCGCCGAGCCAGCAGGCGTCATGGCGCGTTTCCTTAGAGCGATCTTGGGTTGGTCCTCCCGAGAGGCGCCTGGGCAGGCGGTGCGGGGCCAAGCAGGCGGCCCAGGGGCCGGACGCGGGGACGCAGGTAGGACGCGGGCCCCGCGGCCTACGGCCTGTGGTTTCCCCTCGCGGGCTGCGGCTCACTGCTTCATTTTTCCTGAGCCTTCCTCCAAGCGCCGCTGCCGGTCCCCGCTTGTCCCCGCAAGATCCTTGCGGTCTAGGACGGTGGTTTGTAAACTTGGAGTAGCGGGGGGCACCCGGCGCTGTAAGAACCCAAGGAAAGGTCAGATTCGCTACCCAGATATGCACACTGTTCTTTTATTTCTTAAAGTTCATTTCTTTGCATAACATGCGGAGTCCCAAGAGCCGCGGACCTTTGGACTCTGGCAAAAAAGGTGCCTGGTCAGCTGGACCTTGCTCGCCCGCTCCTGCGCTGGCAGTCGGTCTGTTCCACTTCAGAGTTCTGGGCTTTTCACGTGTGCGAAGCAAGCAGTGCAGACTTTGGAATCTGTGCTTGTTTGTGCTTATCTCAGACCCAGGGAGATGTGCACGCAAACCATTTTTACCCCTTTGGTCTGACAGGTTTTTTTTTTTTTTTTTTTTTTTTTTGGTACTGGGCATAGAACCCAGGAATGCTTTACATTCCTAGCCCTTTTTTTTGAGACAGGGTCTTAATAAGTTGCTGAGGCTGGCCTCCAACTTGTGATCCTCCTGCCTCAGCCTCCCAAGTCCCTGGAAATCCGCACCACTGCCACCGGTCTGACAGTCATTAATGACTTTGAGACTAAGATGGTGTGTGTGTGGTGTGTGTGTGTGTGTGTGTGTGTGTGTGTGCTTGCTAAATGCCTTTAGCCCTTTTTCAGACAGGGACATTGACATTTCATCAATTATGACTCGGTCAATGTGGGTCCTGTATCACATATATTTCATGGGGGTTGACCTCCTGGGGAGTTGCACAAGAGGCCCAACTTGCTTCCTTTTTTTTTTTTTTTTTTTCTTTTGCTTGCTGTGGATTTTTGCCCTCAGGACCTTGGACCCCTGAAGCACCTTGTATCCTCAGCCCTGAGTCCAATTTTATGGATCCATTGAATACATTAAGGGATTCCTAACTGCTGAAAATGTACCAACTTATTTGGAACTCGTTTTAATTCCATGAAATTTTTCAAACTGTAGTATTAAATAAATAAATAAAAGCACTGACCATGTACAGTGGTAGCTGATCCAACAGGACTTTATGTTATGGATTTTCTGATTTTCTGTTATGGATTTTCTTGATGTCTCAGTCAACCAGACTGAGGATATTTGCTGCAAACCTACTATGTTGCAAGCATTACTTTGCTGAGAACCACAGGTAATGGAAACATAATTGTGAGTTTGTAGTTCTTGTCCCCTTGATAGGGTAGTGGTTTCTGTGGAAACGTCTTTATGCTTGTACTTGATATGGTTGAAAGCAGTCTAATGAATTGCCGTGGGATTGGAAGTTCTTCAGCCACACTAAAATTTGGCCAGACACCAATACATAACTGGAGCTGTGTAACTTATCATACACCCCCTCCTGGGAATTTGTACTGAGGAAATAATTCAAAAGAAGAACAAAGCTGTATGTGCAAAGACAGTTATAACAGTGCCTCTCTTAGGGACCGGAAACTGGCTTCAACCCAAATCAGTTAAGGAATGCTTAAGTAAATCATAAAAGTTCATTCAATAAACCATTAGACATCCATTAAAAATGATAAGCAGGTAATCATTCTGTGGTTAAAGGCTTGGTTGTTGATGGGTGCATATTTGTGTCTTGGCTCCCTGTCACTTGCTGGCTCTGTGACTGCACTTGCATTCCCATGAAAAATGCCATAGATGGGGTGGCTTAAACACCAGACATTTATTTCTCACAGTTCTGGGGGCTTAGAAGTCGAAGATCAAGGTGGCAGTGGATTCCCTGTGTCCATCTTCTTGCTTTGTGTACATAAGGCTTTCCCATGATGTGTGTGCATGGAGAGAGCAGACTCTTAGTTCCCTTCATGATGACCCCATGCTCATGATCTAACCTACTTTATTTATTTGTGGCACTAGGGATTGAGCCCAGGGGTGCTGTACCACTGAGCTACATCCGCTAACACTTTTTATTTTTTATTTAAAGACGGGGTCTCCCTAAGTTGCTGAGGCTGGCCTTGAACTTGGGATTCTCTTGTCTCAGCCTCCTCAGTAACTGAGAATATAAGTAGCTTAAATATAAGTTCACATATAGATTAAAAGTAAAGGGATAGAGAAAGACACACTAAAGCTGATGAAAGAAGGAGTAGCCATGTTAATGTCAGACAGAGCTAACTTCCGAGCAAAGAAAGTTATCAGTGACAAAGGGGCATTACTTAATGATAAAGGGGTTAATTCTCGAAAAAGACATAACAGTCTTTAATGTGTATGCACCTAACAACAGAGCATCAAACTATGTGAAGCCAAAAAGGATAGAACTGCAAAGAGAAGTATAGTGTCCACTGTCATAGTTGGAGACTTCAACACCCTCTCTCAGGAATGGACAGGTCCACCAAGCAGAAAATCAGTAATGGCATAGTTGAACTCAGTGGCACCATGGATCAGCAATTAACATCTATGGACTGCTTCTTCAGAGAGATGGGTTGGAGGTAGGAAAAGAGAAGGAAAGAGGTGTTGAAGCAGAGCAAACAAAACATAGAAATACCGAGACCACAGAAGTGTGTGTGTGTGTGTGTGTGTGTGTGTGTACTCGTGCACAAACGTGGTGGGTGGGTGGGGAGGGGTACCAAGAAGACTGTGGTCCAGAATAACTAGGGTAGCACAAGAGAGCATTGGAGAGTAGAACCGTGGTGGAGGCACGGAGGCCTCGGTCAACACATTAAAGGTTTGGGATTGACCTTGAGGGTAAGATGTCACATTGAACTGTTTGGGCAGTGAGGAAAAAGAAAATCAGAAATGGTTAGGCTAGAAGGAGGATTTGGAAACTTGCTGGAGATCATGGTGGCATGGACCAAGGTAATGGCAGAGAAGTGACAAGGAGCAAATCCTGGAACTATTTAGAAAGTTGAACTAACAGGCCTTGGCGCAGGAGAAGGCAGCAGTCATGGATGAGGGCCTGGGCTTCCGGCTGGACACATGGTTGATAAGCTTCAGCAAATGTGAAAAGCAGATTCAGGTTGGAGTGGGGAGGTGCAGGAGGTCCTTTTGTTTGTGTTTGAGGTGGGACATCCCAGTGGAGATGTCCCAGTGGTGATTATATATGGGACTGGAATAGCAGAGAGATCTAGGATGTAGGGAAAAGTAGATTTGGGAGTTCTCATCATGTGCTTGTGCTTTAAGCTACTAAGTGGATAAAATCATCCCTGGGGCAAGCCTGGAGAAAGGACAGAAGAAAGCCTAGGACAAAAGACCCCTTTGAAGAACATCAGTATTCAAGGATGGGCAGAGGAGGGAGAGTTGGAAAAGGACACTGAAAGGAAGGAAGGAACTGGGTGGGTGGGGAGGGGTACCGAGAAGACTGTGGTCCAGAATAACTAAGAGAACTGGTGTCATGGAAGTGAGTGTCAGCAGCGTTAGTGGGTTTTACCAAGAGAGTCCTTGGCTCTCTTGAGAACAGATTCGGTGCAGGGGTATGGGTAGAAGCTAATGTTTTAAGGTGTGACTGAAAGAGGTAAGCAAGTAAGAAGAGCTCTTTCAGGAGCTGGGAGGGACCATGTTAAGGAAAACGAGGTTTGTGTGAATTTCTTCTCCCAAGAGTCTCAGCGAGTCTAGGTGCAGATGGCAGTGATCCAGTGGAGTGCGAGTTGATGTTTATGAAAGGGAGACAGCGGACCTTGGTCCTTAGGCAGAAGGAGGTGCGCTCCAGAAAAACAGCAGCAGCAGATGCACAGAAGGAGGAGGTCACTTGTTTCATTGCAATAAAACAGAAGGACAGGTGGGGACAGGTGTAAGTAAAGGTGGCAGCTGGGCAGCAGGTCGGAGGACATGGAGTCATCTGTGAAAGGTAAGGTGGGAGGTGGTGGAGACCATGCTTAAAGGACAATAGAAAAGGCTTTAAATACCAATTGTGGAGAAGAGGAAAGTGAGCGGGTAAGGAAATACAAGAATCGCCATGGGTCATTGAGATTCCAGGGAGCTTAACAAGGGAATTTAGAGAAAACTGTCTCTCACCCAGGGGGTTTAGGTGATTCCTGCTCCAGTTGGTTAATATTTTGGTGGTTGTAAAAGCAATGACTTTTAAATTCCTGTTATTCCTTCTCCATTACTTGGCTTTCTGCAGGATAAGTCTAAAAATCTTGGGCGATAGTAGTTGTCACACAAGTATATTTTGCTTTGCTCCCAAAGAGATGAGTTCCTGAAAATGTGTGTTCACTGAGGTATATTTTCATAGGAAAATTTCAGAAGTCTGTTTCCATGCTAAGAAAGAAATCCCTGTAGTCTTGTAAAAAGAATATTTAAGAAAAGATGACTTTTAATACTTAGCAGTTTAAAAAAACCTTTTACGAATGTAAACAGTCAAAAACAATCTATAGTAAACAGTATTGAAATACACTATTGTGTGGTCTTATAAACTAGTGATAAAAATAAGTCTTTCCTTGCTAAAGGATTATTTAGGACTGTTTTTTGTAACCAAAAATGAATTTCAAAAATAATTTTATGACTTACTTGATTTATGGGTGTAGACGTCACAAGCACTGTTTCTTGTTTGTGCTGGGGATCAGGCCCAGGGCCTGGGGCATGCTAAGCTCACACTCTCCCACTGGCCTATCACTTTTCACCTTCAATGTCACAGGCTATTAAGCCTTAGGACCTCTGTTTCCTCATTTGTGAGGTGAAGAGTTGGACAGATTATAAAATCCTTGCACATTCTTAATATTGGATGATTAAAATATTTTTGTGAGAGTTGGGCTTTCTGCTGGCTTTAGTGAAAGAGAGTATTGTCGGAGTTACTTTCTTTATGGTCACCCAAATAAAAGTAATAAGACGGAGCTAAAAGGAATAATAAAAAATATGGATGAAAACCACGAAGCATTATCATAGAGTATGGTAGGTCTTAGTTTCCCTTGGGAATATATACAATAGGAGTCTCTTCTTCATGCGAGATTTTTTAATAAAGACCTCCCTTGATGAACAAAATCAGAATTATCTTCATAAACCAGGAAGGAAGAGGAGTTTAATAACCCACTATCTCAAGGTTTTTTCTGGTCCGATCTCTCCACTGCTCCCAGCTGTGCCCGACAGGAACTGCTTCACTGAAAGTCAAAGGATCAATTTCCACCCCGGGTACCTGGGGAGAATTTATTCCACATTATTTCCTTTTTCTGCTACCTCGTTGGCTTCAGTGCCCCAGGGGGACTGGAAACCGGTTCTCTATTTTTGACTAATTTCTTATTAAATTAAATAGTCGAGGCATTTTGTACCTGAGTTTCTGGCCCCTGTTAGATTGATGTGACAGAGAGAGAAAGGGACAGGATTATTCCTCTGGGTGCTGGTGTGCTTTGGGAGGAAAGACAAGGGAAAAAGTAATTGTGCCTTTTCATTTTAATAAAAAAAGCCTCTATTTGATAATACAGAGTCTGTTACAAAATGTGAGCCATGTGGGCCATCTCTCACCAAGGCGGAGTGGCAAGAGAAACTGACTCCAGAGCAGTTCCATGTCACACGAGAAAAAGGAACTGAACCGGTAAGCAGATGGGGCCTGATTTACAATGTTTTGGTCAGATGTGTAGGTGGAATCGGAAGAGGTCCGATGTCCAACCCTGATTCATCACTGGCTGCTGCGCAGATCCTGGCCTCTTCCTGGTTCCCCTGCTCAGTGGCCATCTACTAGCAGGAACCAACTCCTTCCTCAGACACATTGCCCTTCATTGTCTGGGTCCATTTTGTGTCCTAAGAAGCCTACCAGTCACTTGAGTGCCCTCTGCCGTCCTTGACTCCCAGCTGAACCAGGTTACCTCATCTCTCTGACTGTGCAGCTGTTGGGAGTATGGCCATTCTTGCTCCTTCCTGGGTCACTCCCACACTTCAACCAAAAAAGTGTTTTGAAAACACAGAGCTGGCCACACTGCTTCCCACTTCAGCATCCTGCAGTGGCTTTCCACTGTTTTCAAGGAACAGGGAAAGTATTGAATGGCTCATTGGGTACTAACATCCCCGGCATCCTATCCCATCCTAAATCCAGCCATTTTTCCTCTGAGACCTTCTCTGGCTCTCCAACATCCTGGGCATCCTTCCCTTTTAAGGACCTTGCATCCGGTTAATTTCTCTTGCCCATCACTGCTCCTGCTCATTAATTCAGACCTGCCTTTTAACTGTAGCCCACATCTCACTTTCTCAGGCCCTCACAAAGTTTGCTTCTACCAGTGCTTTTTCTTCGTAGCTTTTGCCATCATTGTCCTATCCTCTAGCACCTACTGTGGGACTGTTGTAGGCACTCAAAAAGTCCATTTTTGTGACTGTGGAATGACTGTGGACTTAGAGGCGGAAACATCACCTAGGCTGCATTCAACAATCCCAACTTTTCTCTATTTCCCGAGACAACAGCCCCCAGCGATTCCTCCTCATAACACCATTTGCTATGGTTCTTAACACATAATCTCATTCAGATCCAAATACAGCTGCTGTCAGTTACCTATTGAAACTTATTACTGGATATTTTCATTTGTGAAGCAGATTCACAAATCCGTTGAGTCTGGACCACAGCACTGTGGCTTCGCAACCTTCCAGAGTATTTCTGTTTTTAACTTTGTCAGCGCCTGCTGCATTCAGTCAGCTGAGTGAAGTGCATGTGGCCTCATAATCATGGTTGCACCTCAGATTCTCTGATGCTAAAGTCATCAGGCCGGCTGGCAGATCCCAATAGAGTCTCGTGAAATGCTAGTATTTTTCACAACTTCCTGTGGGCAAAATTTTAATAAAGCCTTCTTTGGGAAAGACACTTTTGTCGCTTTTGTAGATAGCACAGTGGAGGTACACTTGATACTCGTGAGCAGTTGTGTGAATGCCCAGAGTGCTCTAAACGAGCCCTGAGTTCTCAGGTACAGAGCCAGGCAGGGTTCAGTGTGTTCATGGAGCCTGGAGATGTGCTGCCAGATGTTTAGGAGAATCAATCCGTGGGCTTCTGAAACAGATGGTGCAATACACGTGGTGCATTTGGCCATTTTACAAAATGAGCATCATCCATTATTTTAACTAATGTTATAAATCCCGTTTAATTGCTCTGTTTCCACATGGAACTTTTTAGAATATCATAGAAATGGAAGCCTTAGCACCATTAGGCTAAGGGAAGAGAGAGAAGATACAGAATCTTGTTCTTTGACTCCAAATGAAAATTCAGTTACTTATTTTTTATTGGGCTGCAGTAAGATGCTAGTGCTCCGCCAGCAACCAACAAAAGAATTTTCAGCTTAACTGAGCAATAACTAAGAATCAGGTATCAAGAGGGAGGTTTTGTGCAGGTCCGTCCCTGTCTGCCTTCCTGATCCAGTCTCCATGGGCTTCTCCCTGTTCCCAGCTCTGGGAGGAGGGACCAGCTTTCTTGCCTCTGGCCACTGATTTAGTTTAGGCAGCAGGAGTTGCCAGAGAGATCAGAGGAGGGTGGAGAAGCCTGCCTGGATCCAGGGTCCTCTCTGCAGCAGCAGGTCTGCAATGGCTGTTCCTCCACTGCAGCTGGCTGCTCCTGCAGGCAGCCTCCCCACACACAGATTTTGGTGACTGCCCCCTTCCTTTGTCCCACAGGCTTAGTGGGTTGTGTCTTCTCACAATCACTAGCACAGGGTGTGTCATCCCCATGTGGTTTCCACTGACCCTGTCCCCACCCCTGTAAATAGTCCCATGTGAAATTACCTGTGAAATTATCTGCGGTAAGTGTGTCCTCTTTCCAGCAGGTATGTTCTATTGACAAAGTCACAGACGGGAGAATTGTCATTGGTCCAGACAGACCTTGAAGTCCCAGGGGTAGCTGTAACTTCATTCCGTCTCTGACCCTGTCCCCCTCCTGTGCAATCAGTCACTCAGTTCCCTTTTGTAAATCATTCTTGACTCTCCTCTTTTTTCAGTTTCTCGTCCATACTCCCCCCGCCCCGCTCCTCCGCACTGTCGCACTGTCGGGAATTAAGCCTTGTACTTGCATATGCTAGACAAACATTCTGCCACTGGGCTGTATCTCTAGTCCCTTCAGTCCATTCTTGACCTAGATGTCAAATGATTTTTCTAAACACTGACTCCGATCACGTGCACACACAGTGTGCAAGTTTCCAGAGGCTCTCTGTGTTCCACAGGACAGAGTGTGTGCACTGTCTCCTCACAGCCCTGTGTGATCTGGCCTCTCCTGCCTTCATGGGACTGGGCCATAAAAGACCAGCTCATTACTATTTCTGCAGCTAAATGGAGGGTTTATAAAAAGGGAAAACGTCCAAGTGTACCCATGTGGGAGGCTCGGTAGGATAATTTGTAAGTATCTGCTGGGCACCTCATTGAAAATAGACTGTTAGTGCCACCCAGGGAATTTGAAGGTTTGACCTGGAGTTTTTCCAGTTAGAGAAACTGAAGCAGGCAGAAAAAGTCCAGCTTATTTCTTGAGTCAACCCTCTTACTTGATGAAGTGTTCTGACCTTGACCTTCTCCACCCTGTGGAATTGGGTAATGCTCACCCCTGGGCGCTGTGATGTGATCTTCACAGTTTCCCCTTTTGAAGGTTTTCTTTGACAGAGAAGATGACAAAAGGAACTAGGTAAAATGGCCTTTTTTTTTTCAGCAGTGGCATTCAGTTTGCAAAATAACATTTTAAAAAAACACTGACTCAGCTCATGCTTTGGCCTAAGTCTTGCTGTGCTGCTCTTGGAATAGTTTTACAAATCTGAAAGCTCTTCAAGCCATAATGAATATAGTAATTCCATCTAAGCAGTGGCCCTGGCACCCCAAGATCCCGATAAACACATAGTGTCCTCAACACCATGTGAAGCATGTGAAAGGCACAAACCCCAATCTCACCCAGCTATGCTTCTTGTGCGTTTATTTTCTTTCTTTTCTTCTTCTTCTTTTTTTTCCCTTTAGGCAAGCTCTCTAACACTGAGCTACACCCCCAACCCCTGTCTTGTTTTTAAATCTGCCATGTCACTTCCAGCACATGATGTATGTCATTTGCTTTCAGCCCTTCAGTGGGATCTACCTGGACAATAAGGAGTCAGGAATGTATCACTGTGTGTGCTGTGACAGTCCCCTCTTCAGGTAAGATGAAGGATCCCAGAGCCGAGGAGGGGAGAAAACCCCCCTATTCTACACACCTTCTCATTTGAGGTTTTGGATAAATAAGCGCTGTTGATATATTTATTGATTCATTCATTTATGGGTATTTATTTACTGGGAATCAAACCCAGAGTCTCACACATGCCAAGTGTGTGCTCTGCCACTGAGTTGCACCCTCAGCCCCTCCTCCTCCCCCCGTCTTGTTTTTTGCCTGTTTTTTTTGTGTGGGGTTTCTGTTGTTATTTTGTTTTGAGATTAGGGTCTCCCCGTGTTGCCCAGGATGTTCTCGAATGTGGCAGTCCTCCTGCCGCAGCCTTCTGAGTAGTTGGGGTTCCAGGCCTGCACCTCCTGGCCATGTTGTCTTTTGATTGTCCTTCTTTTTTGGCATTGTTGCATAAAAAGAGCTATTTATAGAAGAGATCTTTTTGTCTTGATTTTTTTTCTCACATGGAAAGCAGTTAACAAGACTTCTTGGCTTTTATTTTTCCTTTATGTGTCCCTGAGAAATAGCAATTGGGCTATTTCTTGGTGTGTACCTTATGATAAAGCAATTAGAATTTTTTAGAGAGAAAGTATTTTAAAGAAATCTAAACTCTAATAGTATTTGCTTGGCCATGTGATTAAAACTATACCTCTCCCTGGGAAAATGGGTTTATAATTTAATTTAGGAAATGTAGAATTTTATGAGAATAGATTCCCCACAGTGTTTGACAGTAGTAAATACCATGCCCTCTTCTATGTAGCTAAAAGTAAATTTAATTGTCCCTTGATTTCAAAGCCTCTTTTAAGTCAATCAGGATCTAAAATCTCTCAACAAAGGCTTTTTTGTTTAGATATGCAGGAAACAGTCTAAAAAAAAAGTAGATTCAATGAAGAAGAAAGGAAACATCTTTGAAGTCCTGTTTTTCAGAACTTCAAAGATGTTTTCCCTTCTTTTGCATCAACCCTAAATTGGTTTAGAATAAAATATAAATCAAGCCAGCTCTGCAAATCTTCCATTAGCCAGCGCTTCCTTCTGTCCTCTGGGCTTTGAGCAGACGGGGTTTCCTGGCTGGCTGGCTGCTAATGTGGGCAGCATTAGGGAAGCCAGACCCCGCCTGCAAGGACGAGGGGAATTAGGATCGATTTCCCTGCATGCTCAGGGAAGGGGACCAGCCCTGGCCCAGAGCCTTCACATTGTTGGTGGCCGATGAGGTATCTGGAAAGGCAGTCAGCCCAGGATGGCATGGGGAGAGCTAGAAGGAATTTAATTTTTACACAGTGGTGTTGGAAAAGCAAACCATTTCCCCCCCTCACACCATAGCAATCAACATAGGAGATTTTTGTGACCTCAAAACTTGTGAGGTTTTCTCCCCTGAAGCAAGTAGTCAGTTCCATGGTGGGTGCCAACTGAGTGTCATCTAATCCAATTCTTTTCTGACATGACCTACCTGGAGATGGCATCGGACCTCACAGATTGAGGGGTTGGTCCCCAAGGACCTCCCTCCACTTCAGATGCCAGTTGTAAGCCCCAGATTGTGCCCTGCACTTCTGATCAGCCAGCTCTAAACTGGGTTTCCTGCAACCTCCTCCCTGGGTCCAATAGCTCACAGAACTAAGAAAAGCACTTACTGATACTGATGAGGAGATACAGAATGAGGTTTGGGGGAAGGGGTGCTTCCTTCAGGAACCTCCACGTGTTTAGTTATCGGGAAGCTCTCCGGCCCTCTCCATTGGGGTTTTATGGAGGCTTCATTGACATAGGCATGATTGACTAAATCCTTGATCATTGGTGATCAACTTAACCTTCAGCCCTTCTCCTTCCCCGGAAGTTGGGGGGTGGGGGAGCTGAAAGTCTAACCCTCTGACGATGCCTTGCTCTTTCTGGTGACCCACCTTGAAACTGCCTATGGGTTGTCTGCCATGGGCCAACTCATTAACATATAAAAAAATCACTATAATTTTTAAGAATCCAAAAATTTTAAAAGCTGTATATGCCAGGAAATGGGAGGTACGCCAAATATGTATTTCACAGTATCACAACAGTAAAACATGAGACTAATATTTTGGAGATAACGGTTCTTCCTTGACCTTTGGTTCTGTGAAAGAGAAGTAGAGTGTTAGTTGAGGACCATGTTGTAAAAAGTATACTTTGTTACTACCTAGTCACCAAAAGATGTTCTGTTTCTATATTAGGACTGTCACCACTGTGACCACAAAAAATGGGAAGTCATCCTTGTAAAAGTACTCTCCTCAATGTTAGTCTTCTCTCTTTGATTTCATTGATGTTCCACATCTGTAAAGAAGAGGCCATCTCACCCCCCTATGTCCTGTCCCCTCACCACACAAGCTGTCACAGAGTCACAGAATGACTCTGTGATAGACCAGAGCAGAAGGCTCTGTCCAAGCTGACTCACGAGGATGGGGCAGATGTTTTGTAGCTGCTCTGCCCATGATGGCAGCCACTGATAACTTGTGACTATTGAGCATTTGAAATGTGGCTGAATTTTACATATGGCCAGTGAGTATTGTAGTAGCACAATGGCAGTTCAAATTTAGAAGGTTAAGTAACCAATTCCAGGTTGAAGGAACTGAAACATCCAAAACTAATAGGAAAATCAGCTGAATCCCCAAAAACCTATTAACCATGCCGCCAGTTTACTGAACTGCCAATTCATGAACCGTAATTGTTTCTTTGTAAGCATTTAATTTTAATTAAAAAGTTGTCATTTTCTTTTCAATAACTTTTGAATTTCTGTTCTATTTTTCCACTGCTCCTATAGCTATAGCTAAGACTGAGGGAAATGAGTATATTTTATTTCCAACTGTGTTGGTCAGTTTTCCGTTACTGTAACAAATACCTGAGATAATCAACTTATAAAGATAAAAGGTTTATTTTGACTTAAAGTTTTAGAGGTTTCAGTCTATGATTACTTGGTCACATTGCTCTTGGCTTGCAGTGGCACATCATAGTGTGTGGTAGAACAAAACCACCCCCCCTCCTGGCTAGAAAGCAAAAGAGAGGAAGGGGCTAGGATCCCACCATTCCCATCAAGGGCATACCCCCAGTAACCTAAAGAATTCCAGTAATCCCCATCTCTTAAAGGTTCTAACTCCCAATAACAGTAAGCTGGGACCCAAGCCTTTATTTGCTTAATTATTTTTTGATAGTACTGGGGATTGAACCTGGGGCCTTACACATGTGAGCCAAGTGCCCTACCACTGAGCTGTATCACCAACCTGGGACCATTTTCTTTCTCTGTTTCTGTTCTCAAGCTTCTATTATAGGAAGTAGGGGAACAGAAAAAATAATTTCTTAAAGAATACAGATAGATTCAAAATGAAGTGAAAAGTTGGTCAGCCAGAACTAAAACCTTGTTAAAATTACAAGTAAATGAGGATTGGGGCTGTGGATCAGTGGTAGAGCGCTTGCCTTGTCCATGTGAGGCACTGGGTTCGATCGATCCTCAGCACACAACAATAAATAAATAAATAAAGACACTGTGTCCATCTACAACTTAAAAAGTATTAAAAAAAATTACAAGTAAATGCAGGGGTCACTGCCTCCTGCTTTGCACCAGCCGGACAGCTTCCCACCTGCAGAGTCTCAGGCTGGGTCAGCCTTCTGGGCTTTGTTTGTCCCTTCTGTATGTATTTAGGTTTCATTTATTCTTGAGCCTAGATTCCTTGTTGAGGCCTTCTCTGATAGCACGTTATTTTGGATTTATTTTTCTCATTGAAATTCCCGTTACCTTGTCAATAGCACACAACCTAGGACTTAAGTATTCTACTGACTCAAGTATTTTCTTTAGTTGAGGAGATAAAACTGACAAGCTCCTCCAGTTCCTTAGCCATAATACTTCATAATACTTCTGTGCGTACTCATGGAGGTTGTTATGGGTGAAATTGTGTCTCAAGAAAGATGTATTGGGGGCTGGGGATATAGCTCAGTTGGTAGAGTGCCTGCCTTGCAAGCACAAGGCCCTGGGTTCAATCCCCAGCACCACAAAAACAACAACAACAACAACAACAATAAAAGATGTATTGAAATCCTTGTCCCTAGAACCTGTAAATGGAAACAGGGTCATTGGTCATATTGATGTAGGATAGGCCTTAATTCAATATGACTGATGTCCTTTTAAGAAGAGGAAAAGTCACAGACACAAAGAGGAGAACACCATGTGAATGTGGAAGCAGTGGTTAGAGTTTATTGGCTGTAACCCAAGGATTGCCAACCGCTTTCAGAAGCTAGGAAGAGGCACAGGGGGATTCCTTAGGGTCTTCAAGGGACCCTGGCCCTGCTGGCATCTTGTTTTTGAACTGAAAGTGTGTGCCAGCTACTTTGTGGTAATGTTCTGTAGCCATGCTAGGAAACTAATGTGGAGGTGCTCCCCAAGTCCTTCCTGACTGTTGATTCGTGACATCTGCCTCACTGCCTAGCAGAGTAGCAATATTGAGACTCTCCAAAGGTGTTGCAGTGATGATGAAAAGCACCCTGGAAGTGTAAGAAAAGAAGCTGCAACTTCTTGAGCATGTTTTTTTTGTTTGTTTGGTTTTGGTTTTTGGCTCTTTCAGTACTGGGGATTGAACCCAGAGACACTTAACCACTGAGCCGTGTCCATATCCACAGTCCTTTTACTTTTACTTGTAGGACGGGTCCCACTAAGTTTCTGAGGCTGGCCTCAAAATTACAATTCTGCTTCAGCCTCCGGAGTGGTGAGTTCAGGTCCACCACACCTGGCACTTCTTGAGCACTTAAAGCACTGGGCTCAGTACTTTTCATGTAGTTCTTGCACTCTAGCAAGGATCTCTTAGTACCCCCATTTAACAGATGTGAAAACTGATGCTTCATCTCTTTAAGTAACTCGCTCATGTTTTCATTCCTTTTTCTATTGCTGTAACCGAGTACCTGAGACTGAGTGATTTATAACAAATGTAAGTTATTTTGGCTCATGGTTCAGGAGACTGGGAAGTCTAAGAGCGAGGGGCTGGCATCTGTTTGGCTTCTGGTGAGGGTCTTCTGCTATATCATAACCTGGTGGGAAAGCCAAAGGTCATACAGGAGCATTGGAAAGAAGCAAAATGCAAAGGGCGGCCTTGTTCTGCAGGAACTGGCTCTTGTAACTAGTCCAGTCCCATGAGAACACCCATAATCCCTCTTAATGACCTAGTTATCTTTTAAAGGCCACAACTCCCAGCACTGCCACAATGGTGGTCAAATTCCAACTTGAGTTTCAGAGGGTCAAACCACATTCAGACCACAGCAGTCACACACCTAGTAAGTGACAGCGCTGGATTCATGCTCCACAGGTGCCTCTGAGTGTGGCCTTCGTCAGACACAGAGGGTCCAGCGATGAGCAAGCACACGTGGCAGACACTGTGTTCCACACACAGCGTTACATCAGACCTCCCAGCAGCACTCTGTGGTGTCGCTACCTTCATTTCATGCAGGGAAACAGTCTTAGGAAGGTTAACTTGTCCAGAGTGGTGCAGCGGCCGCACACCAGCCCATAGCACTTGGGCTCTGCAGCCCACGCTCTCATCTGAATTTCCATCAGCCACTTGGACGGGGCTGTGGAAACAGACACTATCGCTTTCTGGTGCCAGCCATCCAAACTACAGCACTGCAGCCATAGATCCCTGGGAAGACATGACCGGCCTCCAGCGGGCGTGCCCAGCCAGTGTAGCCCACAGGCTCCCTGTCCAGAGGCTCTTTCCCAGACACATCTGTCACATGTAGTCCCCCTCCCAACTCCATCATCTTGGAAATGATCTCCACATTCGTGGAGAGCACTGCCTCTCCTAATGAGAGACTGTGGGTTGAGGGTTTTAGGGTCAGGAGTGCCTTCCAGGATATCACCACTTCTGAGGGACTCTGGACTGTGGATAACCTTGGAATTAAGTGACATTGTCCCCGTCTGCTCCCTCTTCCAGGCTGCTTCTGGTAAGGTTTATTAAAGTGTTTTGTGAGACCACATATTTTTCTGGTCATAAATCTTAAAACAGGAGAAAACTGAGGGCTAATTCACTTTTTATGTGACATTCTAATGTCCTAAGTAAGTAACATTGAAAACCTCTGTTGTGCCCCCTTCCTTCAATTGAATGCAGGTTCTTCTAGGAAATTAGGGTTGGAGTTGTCAGTTATCTCTGGTTCCTCTGCTTACTCTTTGGGGACTGTGGAATATCCAGAGAAAGAGGGAAAACAAACCAGATAAACAAGAGAATACCTTCTGGAGTACTTGATACAGAATGGTTTTAGTTTCCAGGGGTGAGCCTTATCACCTGCTAATCATTTAAATATGTATATTATAATTTCTAATTAGCTTCAATATTTAGATTCTCAGTCTTAAGTGATGTATGTTGACCCTCTCATATTACTTGGTAAAATCTCCAGATTCTGCTAATTGCATCAATAAAGTTTTATTGTTTCCCATAAAGTGTTTACTGACTTTTTATTAGTCTAAAATTCATTCATTTAAAAAATTTATTATATTCATAATTCTCTATCAAAATTCCTTTCATGATCAGTAGTTTATTTAATGCTGAGGATGGACAGATGTTGGCTAAAAGACGTTTGTAATGCTTTTCCCTGGGACATGGTGGCAAGGCAGATATTTTTGTTTCTTTATTGCAATGCTAGGGATTAAGCCCAGGCCCTTGAGTGTGTGTGCTAGGCAAGTGCCCTACCACTGAGCTACACCCTCAGCTGCACATGAATATTTCTGAACGCTTGGAAAAGGGTTGCAAAGAACCCAACCTGGGTGGTTAGACACTTCTAGTTGGACTTATGGCTGCTCAAATTTCATTAATGTCTGTTATTAGTAATAATGATATTAAAAAAAATAGCTACAAACTTACTATGTGTCAAGTGCTGCTATAAACACACCATTTGTAGAAATACCTCAGTGAATTCTGTCAGCAAGCATGTGATTTAATAATGCTGTTGCTATTCTGCAGTTTAGGATACCAAGTCTCCAAAAGATCAAATAATTATTGAGTAATTTGCCAAGAGCACACAGATGTAACAGTGCCGATTCACACCACATCTTTTGGAAGTCAAGCCCTTACCACTAAGAAGGCAGGCCTGTGACTCTCAGAGAGGATTCCTGAGGGTCCCTGGTACCTGTCTAGGGGATCTACCAGGTGATCCTTTTCCCAGGATGTCTCCATCCATGTGAGGCTGAGTCCCTTTGGTTTTGTGCTGGGGATAGAACCTGGGACCTCCTGCATGCTCTGTCACTGAGCTGTCCTGTCCCCTTGTACCAAAACAGTCTTGCAACAGAGTAAATGCAGAGGCACATATGAAGTTTCAGTTGTTTTTTTTTTTCAAGCCAGACAGTAAAGAGATCTGCAGATTTGTAAAACAATGCCATCCTTCTCATTCAGCATCTGTTTCATTTTGGAAAACAGTATTGTCATAAAATGTTAACATGCAACAATTTATTATTTAAAAAGTAATATAATGCAGACATATTTTAAAATTCTCAGTTATCATTTCTAATTTATTATGTATCAACATCTGTAACTCATGTAAACAGAAACTCTGGGGGATCCTCAGGAATTTGGGGGTGTCTAAATTCAGACCAAAATGTCTAAGCTCGCATGTCATTATGTCTTCCTCCTGGGGCGCTTTGTGCTCTGCCCACTTCCTTTGTATTCCAAGTCCAGGATTCCATTATTCACCACTCTTCTTTTTGTTTGTTCCATTTTTGGCAGGGTTTAACTTTCAATTATTTCTTTCTTAGGTAGAGAGCGAGTCATCTCCCTATCATCTAAAATTTTTTAAAAATCTATTTTCCTGGAGCCATTTGCAGGAGCTTATCTGTCCAAGCTCTTAGACAATGGGCTCTTTGTTAATTTTTTTCTTTTTTATGTGGTGCTGGGGATGGAACCCAGCGCCTGGTGCATGCTAGGCAGGTATTCTGCCTCTTAAGAATGGGGTCTCTGGTGAGCAGATTTGCTCCTCTCCTCTCACCAGCTTTTCTGGCTCATTCCAGCCTTCAGCATTGTTAGTTCCTTGGAGACTCCCCTGGAAGGTCAGCCTTCACTGGAGTGATTGGCACAGGGTGCCTGGGCTTATTTATTAATAAAAATAATCATAGTGAGTATATGCACCCAGCACCATGCTCAGCTTTATACCGTACTCTGCAGAGCATCCCCTTTGGATTTCCCATTTTCTGGATGATCAAACCAGCTTGTCTGATTTCCTACTACTCAGTCCCCCCAGGCTGGCAGGCTCCTGCGTTTAGATAACTGGAAGTTCCCTGTGCTAAAAATGGTTGCTTCATGAGATCTGGTGTCTCTCTGATATGCCGAGATCACGCTGACCCCCTTTGACCACTGTTACTTCTGTTTGATTTCTCCCTTCTCTGCATTCAGAACACATGGATTTGATTTGTGGTTCCTAATATGCAACAGAGTTCACAAAGCTCCAAGTGTTTTTCAGTCCTTTAGATCAGACAGAGAGAAAGAAGTCATTAGCATCAAAGGCACAAGACATCCTTTCACTGTGGCCAGGCAATGTCTTTAATAGTGAAGGGGTGCAGTGGGAACAGCTCTGTGGAATTGATGGTTGACCTGGCCAAGCTTGGGATCTGACAAAGCCAGGTCTGGCTTATTGGAAAAATGAATTAGGGGGGAAAATGCCCTGGGTATGTTAATAACAGCGTCTTTAATAGCCATGGTGTTGGTACTGCCTTCCACAGTTCTGACAAGAAGTTCTGCTCTGGCACGGGATGGCCTTCATTTACTGAGGCTCATGGCACCTTGGATGCAGATGAAAGTAACAGTGGAATCCTGAGACGTCTGGACACCTCCTCAGGAAAAACTCGCACAGAGGTGGTCTGCAAGAAGGTGGTGTATTTTGCTTTGTATTTTCTCTAATGCTGCTGCAAGTGCCACAAAGAACTCTCCCGTGCTTGGCCTCTGCTCTTGTTCCATGGAGGCACTTTGCCGTCAAAAGACATTGGGGGGCTGGGGATATAGCTCAGTTGGTGGAGTGCTTGCTTTGCAAGCACAAGGCCCTGGGTTCAATCCCCAGCACTGCAAAATAAAAAATAAAAAATAAAAATAAAAATAAAAGACACTGGGAAGCTGGGCACTATGGCACATGCCTAACTACTTGGGAGGCCAAGGCAGGAGGGTCAAAAGTTGGAGGCCAGCCTTAGCAACTTAGGGAGACCCTGTCTCAAAATAAAAAATAAAAAGGACTGGGGTGTAGCTCAGTGGTAGGCCCCAAGCTTGGTCCCCAGCATCACAAAAACTAACCAACTATATAAATAGCTAAATGAAGTAGAAGAATGTACTAGTAGAAACTCATGCCATAATGACTCCTCTCTTCCATCATTCTGAGCCCTGCAGGTTGAAAGGCTTCCTGGACCATTTTCTCAAGTGGGCTTTCCTGGTTCTCACCTTCCACAGAGATTGGAGTAGGGTAGGATCTAAAAGAATGGCGGGTCACATTCTTTTGAGCTGAGATAGGCAACAGGAAAGCCCGTGTGGTTGGCATCTCTCTGTCTCCTTCCCCACTCTGAAGTATGTCACCAACAGGCAGAGGGATACTGCAGGTGACCACAGCACATTGCTCCTTCTGGGAGCCTGATGTGAGGGAGTGGCTTAAATACAGATAGAAAAATCCTTTGGCCATCCTTGGGTGCTCTTGCCTTCTGAGGCCCGAGTTTTGTAAAATGTCAGAGGCAAGCAGATGCAGATACCATAGTTTTGCCTTTAATATAAAAATAATAATGATACCCTGTCCACGACAACATCATTCAGTACTCAGCAGGAATTGGGCTGCTGCTTTCTGTACATGTCTCAGTCATCACGGCAGCTCTAGTAGGTAGGTATGATTATCGTCCCCACTTTACAGATGAGTAAATTCGATAGTTGGCACATGTTCTTACTTGTAAGGTAGGGCTGTTTACCACTATTGTACTCTGAGTTCCTCCATGTCTTAGTCCAAATCTGATGTGATGGACTTCCCACCCCATACAAAGATGTCATATCTGGAGTTGGCTGGCCACATGGGGTCCATCTGTCTGGTTTCATGTGAGGGCTCTGTTTGCACTGGAAGTGACGAAGGCTTCTCTTGCTACAGTGTGAAGCTCATCTTGGCCATGTGTTTCCTGACGGACCTGCACCCACAGGACAGAGGTTCTGCATCAACAGTGTGGCCCTGAAGTTCAAGCCAAGTGAACAGTGACACCTCTACCTCTTAAGAGTCCCCTGCTTCGCCACTCTTCCACGTGTATCCTTGATTTTCATAATTCAGGTGGATGGCTTGTTTTATTTATGATAAAACGAGGCTGTTTGCTGGTTGCCTGAAGGGAGTCACAACTTCTCTCATTCACCTGGAATCAGCTCAACCCTGACTCATGCTTGCACTTGGGAATTTCACAAAGTGACAAAGGGGCAGCCATTCCCATCAACTGGCTTCCATAGATTGTGGGTGGGACCTCAGAGCAGGACTCTTGGGGGATGTCAGGAGGCTTATGGACTTGGACATCAAGGTCTTTCATGATGACCCTGAACATTGCAGTTAAGTCCTTCATGAACATGTGTAGGTGAGGCAGCAGGTGGAAAGAGGAAGGAAAATATAGGATCAGAGGAATGGAAACGCCAGCACTGAAGAAAGAGCTGGGGTGAGGAGGAGCGTGCTTTGGAGGCACATGTTGATGGACGAGCTGTTCTTTCAGGATTTCGAATATCTCAAACTTTGTTTCTGATCTCGCTACCCACAAACCAGTTCCAATGCGAGTTTCTTAGATTCCAATGATTATGCATAAATGTTCACCTTTATACCTTCTGGCTACAAAGTTCAACTTTAAAATGTTCAAATAAAATATTTACTGATATTGATGTTTGCTTTTTGTCTAAGTCTGTGAGTCATAGACATGACTCTAAGTCAGTATGACAGAAAAGAACCAGAACACATGTTAGCAGGCATTTGGTCATATCCAGAGGAACAACAACTCAACTGTTGCACAACTTGAGGGTCTTAGATAATTTGTTAGTAAGAGTATTTAAGTCATTCTCCTTTTTATGATTTTATGGGCAGAAAGGAAACTTAATCATTCAATTTTTCATACATCATTTGACATTTTCTTTAGTGGCTGCTCTGGAAATGACAACATGCACCCTTACCTTGTTATTTTATATGCAAATCATGACTTTTCTTAGCTTCTCCAAGAATGCTAATATGAATTCCATGAATACTCTTCCACATTTTGTTACTATTTCCATGTATTTAATTTTGCACACATTTTAAACTAAATTACTAGTAATAATTATTACTAAAGTGTAGAGTTGATACTTACCTGTTTACCTATTTGCCCATTTTTTTTTGTTGTTCTTTATTTCTTCCTGAATTCCATGTTTTCCTATAGGATGTTTTTTTTCTTCTGCCTGAAGAACTACTTTGATTTTTCCTTTAGTTTATGTTTCCTGGTGGTGGATTTCTTTAATTTTTGTTGGCGAGAAAATGTCTCTACTCTCCTTTAACTTTTTAAGAATATTTTTCCTGGGTATAAAATGCTAATTTGGAAAATTTTGAAAAATTCCCTATAGATAATCAGTTGCCCAGTACCATTTGTTGAAGTCTTTCAAAAACCAGTTTCCATATAAATGTGGCTCTATTTCTGGATTCTATTCTGTTTCATCAATACATCTGTCAGACAGTACTGCCCCACACTGTGTGGACTGACTAGCTTTACAGCCAATCTTTAAATTAGGGAGTAAGAGTTTTCCATCTTTGTTCTTCCTTATAATTGTTTGGACTAGGCTAGTTCCTTTGCATTTTCATATAAGTTTTGAATTAGTTTGTAAATGTCTACAAAACATTCAGCTGGGACCTTTTTTTTTTTTTTTGGTACCAGATATTGAACTCGGGGGCACTGACCCACTGAGCCACATCCCCAGCCCTATTTTGTATTTTATTTAGAGACAGGGT
>JAJEJO010003546.1:116905-132482 GCA_020662805.1 Glaucomys volans
AAAAAAAAAAAAAAAAAAAAAAAAAAAAAAGGAAAAGAAAAAGAAAATCATGAATTGAAAATACCATTAGTTGAAGATGCATTGAATACCCTGGACCCACTGAACATCATGTGGGTAGGGTATCAGTTGTTTCCCCTTGTGATAAAAAAAATTATAAGCTATCACTGGGGCAGTGGTACATGCCTCTGATCCCAATTACTGGGGAGACCGGGGCAGGAAGATCTCAAGTTTGAGGTCAGCCTGAGCAACTTACTAAAACCTGCCTCAAAGTAAAAAATATAAAGAGCTGTGAATGTAGTTCAGTGGCAGAGCACTTGCCTAGCATACTAAAGGACCTGGGTTTCATCCCCAGCACTGAAAAAGAAAGAAAAAGCCGGGTGTGGTGGCACACACCTGTAATTCCAGCTTTTTAAAAGACTGAGGCAGGAAGTTTGCAAGTTTGAAGTCATCCTGGGCAACTTAGCCAGACCTTGGGTCAAAAAATACAAAGGGTTGGGGATGTAACTTAGTGGAAGAACACCCCTGGGTTTAATCTCCAGTATCTCAAACACACACACAGAAACTATAGGGTATTGTTAGTACTATATCCATAACCTTACATGTTTTTATTTATAAAAGAAAATAGATGAAGTAAAATATTCAATTAAATACATTTTTAAAGGAAAAGAAGAAAAAGATTTGGCAGAAGGAGACATTAATGAATTAGAGAAATAGAATAAAATATCAAAGAACTGGATCTCCGAAAAGCAGCAATAAAGCAAACTTCCAGTAATTTTAATCAAAAAGAAAAGAATATATGAATTAAAACTAGAAATAAAATATGGGGTATAAAATAGATATGGAAAAATTTTAACATACTCTGCAGATAGAGCTCAATGGAAAAAATATGGATAAAATATGATTTTTGCAGAAAATATTAATTTATCAAAATTGCTATAAGAAAGGCTGAGGATGTAGCTCAGTACTAGAGCATTTTCTTAGCATGTGTGAGACCCTGGAGGCAGTCCCTAGCACCAAAAATATTAAACACAAAGAAAACCCAAAATTACTAAAACAGTAATAGTGATAATTGGTATTACCTGAATAGACTAATAAACATGGAGAAAACTTAAGAAATTATTCATTGTTGCCTCCCCAGACTGACTCTGGGCCTGTAGAGTTTTATGGTTGTGTTCTTTCAATCCTCCAATAATTCCTGGACCATATTCACAGTTCCTAGGGTGGGGATTGGAGGAGGAAGAAAGCAATTTTAATATTTGGGAAAATAGCTTAACAAATGACATCAAATCCTGTCAATGTTCGAAGATAACACAGAAGAAGTGGGTTTACAAACCACCTTTGCCTTAGACATTAGATGTGAAAACATTAAGCAAATTATTAGCAAAATGAATTCAATATCATGTTAAAAGAATAATTCAGCTTTCAGTGTGTGTGGGGGGGGTGGTACTGGGGACTGAACTAGAGTCTTCTACCACTGAGTTATATCCTTAGTTCTTTTTATTTTAATTAATTGATTAATTAGTTTATTTTTGACTCATGGGCTTGCTCAGTTGCTGAGGCTGACCTCCAGCTCGTGGAACTTTTGATCCTCCTGCCTCGGCCTCCAAGTCACTGCACCTGGCTCAGCTTTCACTTTGATCAGTCCAATGAATTAGAGTCTCTGCAAGACCCTCCAGTTTGAAATAGAACAAAAATAGAACCTGCCTAAGCCAATTGTCTTTTCTAATTGCATTGCTAGAACTACAGGAAATAAGTGAGATCTTCCAGGTAGCCTGGGACTGGGAGTGGTAACAGGAAGCATTCTGAGATGCCGGAGAGAGGAAGACAGCACCACTTACTCAACAAATATTGATGAAGCACCTGCCATGTACTGGGCTCTTTTCTAGGTGCTGGAAATGGAGTCTTGAAGAACACATGAAAATCTCTTTTGAGATCCTGATGTTATGGGAACTTACTTTCTAGTAGTAAGTTAGTAAATACAATAAAATTTGAGATAGTGCTAAATACTATGGAGAAAAATTAAGCACAGAAGGTAAGGGCGTGTTGAATGGATTTCAGTGTTAGAAAAGGTGGTCTGTCAGGGAAACACCTCCCTGAGAAGATACCACAAAAAGACTTGGAGATGCTGGAGCGATCTGTGGAAATAGGCAAGGGAAGGACATACCAGGAGAGGGAGCCACACACAAAGTTTTTGGGCAAATTGTGCATGCAATGCTTTAGGAACAATGAGGGGAGCAGCATGGCTGAAGGGGAGCCTCTGAGGGAAAGAATAATATTAGGTCAGAACGAGTATATATAGTGGCCTGTCTGCTCTTTCAATATGGTGAGCTCTAGGGATAACTGGGGACCCTCCCCCATATCCTTTAAGTGTTTGAGGGTGGTACTAATTCCTTCAATCATTTTTCCAAAGGGAGCTTCATCCAATTACTAGAGTAACTACACTGAGGAGAGGAAAAAGTCTAGAAGTTTTAAATTCTGTTTGATCATATATTGTCACCAATTCCAAGGAATTGGAATTATGGTTCCACTGTCCAAGTGGGGTGTACTACACAGAGGCAAATGGACCTGGCCCAATCCATGTAGCAGGAGAGCCATCAAGTTCACGGGCCCATCCTGTGGTCATCTTGCTGGTCCCCAAGGCCATAGTCAGGGTATACCTCCCCACTGGTGAGACCTTACTTGATTTCCCTGACTTGGGGAGTAAGGACAATTGTGACAAGAAGGTTCACCAGGAAGCCCTCAAATCTGATTTCTCAACCAAGAGACTCAACCCAGAAGGAATGCAACATCCCAGGGGGAATGGCAGGTATGAGTTAAGTTGGAAATAGTGAATTCGAATTTTAAAAATAAAATCATGGCGCTCGGGATACACGACTGCTTCTCTTGTCCAAACAGGTCCAACAGACTTTGGGCCTTAAGAAGGTGGAGATCTCAGTCCTCAGGCTGGTCAATGAACCCCAAAGGTGTTCTTCCTGTAGGTCTCAGGCATTTTGGACCCTGCCATCTGAGGGATTTTTAAGGAAGCCAACTTTAAAAAGGTCCTAAGGGTGGGCCTCACAGGTCGTCGTGTCTCAACTCTGCCTTGGAACAGAACCCAAGCATCGTTGTCCATTCCCATGATGCAGGAGTGATTGAAACCCATTACACAGTGACCTCGGGATTCTTACATCTCTTCCAAGGTGACATGGCAAGGTGTCCTAGGAGACACCACTGGGGCTTCAGGACTTCAGGCGAAGACCATGTGTTTAAGACCCTATGAGTGCAGAACTGTATGAAGAATGGGTGGTCCACACCCATCCCATTTCCTTCTCTGGACAAAGAAACACACTCCCTGAGGCCCCCAATGTAGTTGAAGGAGCAGGGATGGAAACCAGCCCTGGCGTGGGACCCTACCTTGGAGGTGAACCTGCCTGTCCCTGTGTGGTGACTTGCCTGTGAAGTTATCCAAGATGTGGTCCTGGAGTCTCAGAGCACAGAATGCCCTTCAGTCTGACCCTCCATCCCCTTCCCTAGAGTTATGAACAAAAGAATAATTCATGTTGCATTTAGGTGCTGATTACAGGGCAAGGGGGCTGGTAAGAGATGGGGGTGGAGGGAATATTCCTTGTGATCAGAGTATTTGCTGATTGGAAACTGTTTATAGACGTGTTTCTCTTTAGCTTGTACCCTTGAAATCATTTTCTTTGTAAATGTTAAAAGCCATATGAAAAAAAAACAACCACCTTGATTACTCCTCTTTGTACTTCAATCAGCAGCATGTCAGCCTCTGAATAAACTGTAATTCCTTCACTGTGCCTGCCGAGGAACATGTAGGCCACATTTAAAAAAAAAAAAAAATCTTGGTAGGGGTCTCAAGAACAATTAGCAATTAAAATAATCTATTTTCTAGGTTTTGCTGTATAAACACGGCTGCTTGATTGATTTCCCATTCCCGGGCGCTGCTTTGCTCTTGAGCCCCCATATTCACTAATTCGCAGCCCTAAGACTCCTCGGGGGCATCTGAAGTGTTAGGCAAGGCAGCCCTGGGTGCTCATTAGTGCATCATTAACTTCAGAATGGAACTCCAGGATCCCCAGTATGGCCTCTCATCTCCATTGCTGGGGACTGGTGTCTTCATAAGGAAGAAGCTGGCCAGGGCAAATGCCAGCGAAGGATCTGGTGTGAGTGCTTTCCCAGCCACAGTCTGTGACACATGTTGCTTAATGGTACAGTCCAATCAGGGCTCTCACAACCATGAAGTAGCACAGATAGAAAGGAATGGAAAGTCACCGAGCCTGACTTCTTCGGAGTTTGCAGATAGGAGCTAAATCCCAGAGAGCTTTCACTGGCTGGTGACTGTCACTCACCCCAGGTTCCTGAGTCTTTCATGTTGGCTTCTCCCCTGCATTGTTTTACAGGTAGAAGTTGAGCTAGGTGACTTCTCTTCTGGAAAAGCAAGATGTTTATACCTGCAAAACCGTTCAGGGTATGGCCCTGATTTGAGGCAGAGGAATGGTCTTGATGACTTCTCACTGCCAAGCTTCAGAAAACGAGGTGCTGTTCTATGTCGGTGGGTGGCTGTCCTGCATCACCTCATTCCCCACCTCCTTCCAGGAGCTGGGACATTGGCCATCAGGGCTGGGGTCCTGCAGCAGAGCCATGACTAGGATGGGGCAGGAGAGACACCTCATTGTCAGACCCTGAGAGTGTCTTAAATCTGGTATCCTACACACCTCTTGCCTCACTGTTGTCCCTGCAAGTGCACCCAAAGGACATAGGAACAGGAGAATTAAAACAGCGAGGGGCAAGACAGGGAATGGTGTCCAGGAGTCACCAAGATGAAGTGCAAAGGAAAAAAAAAACATCCCCACAGACACTCCGCTCACTGCTACTGGACCCTGGGTTTGTGTTGTGAATGTGAGGGAGGATTGCCTTCTAGAAGGTCCGCAGTGACAATTTCCACCTGTACCTAAAGACATTTACCCTGGATCCTGTACTAAATGATTATCCCAGGATGAGGCAATGGACAGAGCCTCTCCCTCACATCTTTCCCCTGGGATCAGGCAAGGTACCTTGGGCAATCCATGAACAGAGCAGGACAGAGAACACTCTGAGGGTCCCTTACTACCAAGTCACACTGGAATCTGGTTAACAAACAACACCCCCCAAAACATGTCTCATTGGGCTGAAAAAATTCAGATTGAAACTAAGCTTAAACACACAGAATGCCTCAGGTACATGTCACATGATTTTGCCATGGACAATAAACTGCCAGGAGGCCAGGGACCCTCCATAAGTGGCTCTGACTCATTAAAAAGCAAATAGGTTGATAGGTTGTGACACAGAATAACCAAGTGGTGGAGTAGATAGTAAAAAATAAAGTTTCTAGCAGCCTATTTGTGTCTTGGAGCATTTTAAAACCTTACCATTGATTTTTTAAAAATATGGGGCAGGGGGCAAATGGTAATATTTGAATCCTAGGGCTAATTTTTAAATTTTGCATATTTCTTCAAACCTTTTTTTTCCAGATTAGGGCATATTTTTTCCAGATTAGGGCATATTTCAAATTTGTTTAAATCACTATGTGACCGTCCTTGTTGAACAATGTTTTTCATGAGTTCTTAATTTTCCTTTTGTTTCTAAGTACATTTCTGAAAGAATATCCATCAAAAACTCACCTTTCAAATCCCAGTATTTGTATTGTGAACATGTGCACTTAAAGATGATTTTGCATTTAAATGTAGTTTCAAGTAATTTGATCTACTCTTCGCTGTTTTTCCTTGTAAACTGGCCTAAGTTTGGTTTCTATCAGTTCCTGCTCTACCATTACCACTTGCTGTCTACTAGTTGTAGGTTCAGGCCTGTGTGCTCGGGTGAGAGGAGCAGGAAACCCAAGTGACAAGAGACTGGCTAACCTGACACTGCTGATGCAGCCAAGACCCTCTCTCATGACTCCCTGTGGCCCTGGGTCTGTTTGTTCCATGGACGCCCATTAGGGCTTGTGCTAAATGGAGCTCAGGATGGGCTCAGTTCTCCTCTGGCCCCTTGGGTGGGATCTCAGCCACCCACAGAAGGAAGATTTTTCATGAAAATCTCTGTGGAATGCTGGACAAAGATCAGACACCAGAAGCAGACTGTCCAACCTCTTCGGGAGACACTTTGGGGGAATGGGCTAGAGGACGGCAGAGCACTGGGGCAACCATTCTCCCAGCCCCTTCAGGCAGCCTTGCGCTGTCCCTTTATCTCCAAGGATGTTGGCTAGGGTGATCAGCATCCGTGGTCTCACAGAAGCCATCATCCTGTGACAGAAGCCAGCCCCACTGGTGCATTGTCAGAGCCAGAGACCCTGTGCCAGGGGGCGCTATATCGCAGGAAAGATAAAATGGGCTACCAAGTGGTGAGAGCAGCTAATGGGCTGGAGGTGGTGCCTTCACAGCCCTCTTTGGAGACCCCACCAAACACCTGGGAGTCATTCGATGATGGTGTTCCTTCCAAGGTATGTCTATTGTAATTTGGGCATTAACAGTGGGGGGCTGGCAAACTAGCTCAATAGCTGAGCACTTGCCTAGTATGTGTGTGGCTCAGGCTTCAATCCCTGAAAACCACCCCGCACACACATACCCACAAAGAGTAAATGGACTTTCTTGTTGTAGCCACAGGCTGGAGAAACCTGGATGTAGCTGTGTATCTATGAAGGGTATAATGCTTAACTCAGGAGAAAATAAACCACACAAAACATTTCTTACCTTTATTCTAATTTCAATGGTGCAAATTACATTTAGCAAATTGAAACTTCACTGAGCTATTGTCACCTGTGGGGTTGGCACAAGTCTGAAAGTCTGCTAACATACTTAGATGGTAACACCATGGAAAAACAGTTAACTTTCAGGAATCACCAGTCAGAATACAAAATGGCACAAATCCTATAGAGGGCAATTCCACTTCTAGGAACAGATGCTGAAGAGATATTAGAAAAAAAAATTAAAAGAATGTGCAGGGGGATATTCAATGCAATGCTTTTTGTAAATGCAAAAGGCAAGGAACCATTCAAGTGTTCATCAGGAGGATTAGCCCCACAGTGGAGCACTACCTAATGATAAGAGGAAATGAAGGGTACCACTATGGAGAAAACTCAGATATGTTGTTAAGTGGGGAAAAAAAGCAAAATGGAGATAAGTGTGTGAAATATGTATGTCTAATAAGGAGGAAGATTTCCTCAAATAAACCCTCTTTTGTATATTTGTCTTTGAAGTCATGGAAATATTTTATATCATTATTCAACTAAATTAAATTTTAAAAAGCAATTCCCAAGCAATCAAGGACCAAGTGATACAGTGGACCTAATTCTATATTATTCAGTGGCATAGCCACACAGAAAGGAGTAATTTAAAACTGGGTATTTGACTGTATATCCAGAAGGAGTTACTTACCTAGGACAAAAGAACTACCAAAGGAAAAAATTAAACTGTTTTCAGTATCATACTTTTGGCACAAAAGTGATATTTTGGTGTCTTTGGGAACTAGAATGATCAAAACAGAAGGAAGGAAAGGCTGATGGAAGATAGATAAAGGTAAATAAAAACCTTGTAGTTTTTTTTATGTGAGTTGGAAATAGTAGTTTGTAATGATATAGAACTTGATATATGCTTTTCTTTAAAAAAAAATTTCCCCAACACACTCCCTAAAAACACTGAAAACAAGGAGCAATTCATTGGGAGCAGTTTGTGGTCTCTAAATATCTCTCACTGAAAAGAACCCAGGACTCCTTAAATGGAGTGATGGGTGACTCCGGATCTGGGACAAGAAATACACAAGATGAACCTGGAGCATCCTGTCATTACCAGGAACAAGGGAGCTATCAAGTACTTCACTAGAATCACATCTAAAGAATCTGAGAGGAAGGGGCTCACAGTGACTGAGATGGGACAATTTGAGAATCAGTATGAATAGTATATGCCATAGTGTGAAACAATTCCAATATGTTTAAGTACATGAATTACTAATGATGAATAAAATGTTCATTGCTCCCTTGTTGAGGATATTAGGTAACCAAATCATTATTTTGAAAGTTGGTAAATTAAGAAAAACAACTCAAACATCATTCCTACCTTTCCTATGGCAATAAATTTGAGGATAGCTGAACCATTGAATTTGGATGTTTCTTTTTATTGAGTTAATCTAGATGAGTGGAATGACACAGTGCTCTGTAGTACTGTTTTGAAATCCCTAATGAAATAAAGGTTTTAGGTAAGGAACATCAAAAAGACAAGCAGGCATCTGAAGGAGTCTCATCAAAATACTCCAACATCAATCTGAACTAATTTCCTACATATGATACAGAGAGCCAGAGCCCAAGCAGAGCGTGGAGGATTTTGCTGAGCTGAGGAGGCAGAGATCATAATTCAAAACTTGGGTGATCTGAAATGTCTGGAATCTGCAGAGAAGAGCAACAGAAGGGGATACGTGCAGAACGTGCCACTGAGAAAATGTGGTAAGGCTGGGCGGTACATGCTCAAAGCACTGCTATCCCATCATGGAAGCTACTGGCTTCATAACCAGAGAGCTGCCCTGTAGCACTGAGGGCGAAACAGACAGCAAGGAAGCTGGGAGGTGCTGGATCCAGACCTAGTAGAGAGGAGAGAGGGAGTTCCTTACCTTTTGTTAACACCTGTGGCAGCCAGCTGAGATTCCAGAAAGACCTTGCCTTAGGAATAAGGATGCTCCCTGTCAAAATCCCAAATCAAGTCTCCAACAAGATCCTTTGCAAACTTCAGCTGGGAAGGGTAAGTACACGGGATTTTAGTAAAAAAGAAGACAAAAGAAAGATGGGGCCAGGTGCAGTGGCATAGGCCTATAATCCCAGGGGCTCAGGAGGCTGAGGCAGGAGGATCTCTAGTTCAAAGCCAGCCTCAGCAACTTAGCAAGGTGCTATGCAACTCAGTGAAACCCTGTCTCTAAATAAAGTACAAAAAAGGGTTGAGGATGTGGCTCAGTGACTGAGTGCCCCTGAGTTCAATCCCTGGTACCCACATACCCCCCCAAAAGATGGGTGCAGTAGGCCAATTTGCCTAATGTTTAATTTTTGCTGAAGACAGAAAGAGAGAGCGTTTGTGTTATGAGAAGTGATGTGAGCCTGACGAAGGGGGAGGAGGAAATAGCACATGGAAAGGCCCAGGTAGGATTGAAGCAGGTTTCATGAAGCTAATGGAAGAACGGTGTTTCATCATACCAAACCCATATTTCTGTATCTCTAAAACCCATTTCAGTATCTCTAAAATTCAATATGCCTTACAATATGATTTTTTCCTTAATGTCACATAAAATAATTTTGCATCTTATAGTTGATGATGTTTCAGGTTTAATGAAATATGGTGGTCCTGTTAGGTTTAAGGGAAAAGCACCAAGTAAGAAGCAAGAAGAAGAAAGACTGAAAAGGTGAGCAGATTAGGCGGACTGTGTTAGGCATTTGGATTTTGTCCAGAGTGCAATCGGAAGCCATTAGAAGATTTTAACAGGGGATGTGCTGTTGGTAATGGGGAGAATGGATTGGAAGGGATCATGGGAAGATGTTTTAGGAGATTGGTGGCTTGATCCACAGGGACGTGAGCATTATCTGGACTGGGGTTGCAGGCGTGGGGTGGAGAACATGGACCTGGAGATGTTTAGGAGGCTGGATGTTCGGTTCTCACTGTCTCAGTGTGTGGACGGTGTCACGGGAGGAGTCAGGGTGGTACTCAGGCTTATGAAATGGGCCATTTAAGACTGTAAGGAAGAGAGGAGGAGGAGAATTATTACAAGGAGGAAGATGGTGATTTCCATCAAGTTTGGAGTTCTTGAGAGTCACCCAGGGAAAGGTGTCCAATAGACACTTGGACATACTGTCTCAGCAGGAGGGAGCTCTATGGTGATGCCAATAGACATGGAGTCACCAGCACATAGTGGTAACTGGGTAAAGGGATGGCGGATCCCCTGGGGGGAGGGCAGCAGAGAAGAACCATGGCCAAAAGCTGGGGGTCACGAATGGTTAAGTGAGGGGCAGAGGGAGGCATCCCACAAGAGAGCACATAGAAGGAGGAGAAAAGCGGAAGAGTGTGAGGTCATGAAAGCCCAGGGCAAAGGAGTAGCCAGAGAGGCCCTATGTGGTCCGTCTGTGAAAGACTCTCTGGACGTCAAGGTGTGGACAAGAAATGCCTATTGGATTTGGCAACAGGTTTGTATCCAACAACATTAAAAGGAAAAAGACAGAATGGGGACAGTATTTATAATGTATGTAATGGGCTCTTGTAATTTAATAATAAGGAAAAATCATAGATAAATAAGCAGCACACATTACAAGCACTTCTCCACAGCCCTCCCCTGTAACCCGTCCTTGTGCTAAGCGGGAACGATGACGGTAGGGCTGGTCCTCCTGCCCAGCAATGGCACCCAGAGTGTGGGTGTCAGTATGTGGACCCCAGGATGCAAGTGCCAGCTCCTTGGAGCTCTGCTCATCACTCTGATGGACCCTCTGTCCCCATCCAGTTAAGTGTCACAAATCAAACATCTCAGATCAAACTTCCTGGGTGATGGCACACGCAGTCAAGGCCAAACCCAGAGGGGAACTACTACCCCAGGGAAATGGCAGAGCCAGCCCTGCAGGGGTGAGAGGCCTGTTTTTATCAGCACTAGCTGTCCCCCTCTCTGGCTGCCCCTGTGAACTAAGCCCCATTGCCCTGCTGCCCCCAGACACAGGATTTTTATGCCACTTGACATACAAAATCCTAATCCAGGAAGTAGCAAAAGGGAGTTTGAGATATCAAAACCAGTAAGCTCATAAAAATAAAAAGAAGACCCTGACAGAATCCATCTGCCATCCCAGTACTGAGGCAGCTGAACCCAGCAGCAGCGTGGTTCACACGGAGAGCTGGGTCTCACAGGGCTGGTTCTCTCCTCCATCACCAGCACCGGGAAGGGCTTCTGTTAAGACTGCTTCCTGGTCAGGACACCACTTCCTGTGCCATTCCCAGGAATCAAAGTGTGCTGTAGATTGCCTTGCCCCAAACCTTCAGAAAGCCTTTGGTGCTATGTAGAAGGCTCATAGTGTGGTCTCCAAGGACAGGATATGAAAAAGAAATAAGAAATAAGTCAAGCACCCCACATCACATTTTCTAGCCATGTTGGGCTCTTTCAGATTCATGGATGCACTTTGCCCCTGGCTTTTGCCCATGCGGGGCCTCTGCCTGGAACCTCTTCAGGCTAAATCCTCTTGCTCCTCAGGTCTCAGCTCAACTCATTTCCTTGGGAAACCCTATGAGCTTCTGAACCAGGTCAGTCCTCCTGTTATATGCCCTGGACTCTCCAATCGCTCTCTACACTTGCAATTCATAAACTGTGATCACTTATAGTAGTCTTCCCCCTTGATGGGCTGTGAGCATCCCAGTATGGTTTCCCAGCTCCTCCTTAGCCAAGTCCTTAGCCAGTGCTCCCTGCCCCTTACCACCCATGGCGGAGTCAAAGGCAGGCAAGAGTAGCTTGTCTCACTGGTGGCTGGAAGAGCCAGAGTTTGATGTGGCTTTTCACAGAGCAGTTGTGGAGACTATAAACAGCGTTGATCATTTTGGTGGAGGTGAGGGGCTCAGTGGGACCACCTAAATATGTAGTGGTCACTGCTTTTTTTCAAGGACATGCACAGTGCCTGGTTCCCAGTAGGTACTCCTAAGTACTCACTGTATGATTGCACATTGGACAGATGGCAACCTGGCTTATGTACTGTGTAAAATGCTTCCAATGGTCACGGGATGACCTTGTGTCCCATGCCTGGGATGGTTCTGATCTACAGCAACTGTCCTTTCTCTCTCAAGAATACCCTAGTTTAGATGGCAGTTTATTTAGATGCTGTATTTTCATCACTGTTTTTTGTCACTCACAAATACCTGGGAAAAAAAGGAGGTATTGATTTGGATGTGTGGTGTCCCCCAAAAGCTCACGTGTGAGACAATGCAGGAAGGTTCAGAGGAGAAATGATTGGGTTGTGAGAGTCTTAACCCAATCAGTGAATTAATCCCCTGATAGGGATTAACTGAGTGGTAACTGAAGTGGTAGGGTGTGGCTAGAGGAGGTGGGAACTAGGGCATGAATTTGGAGTATATATTTGTATCTGGGGAGTGGAGTCTCTCTGCTTTCAGATCACCATGTGAGCTGTTTCCCTCTGCCACACTCTTCTGCCATGATGTTCTGCCTCACCTCAAGCCCCAAGGAATGGAGTCAGCTGTCTATGGACTAAGACCTCTGAAGCTGTGAGCCCTCAAATTAAGTTTTCCTCCTCTGAAGTTGTGCTGGTTGGATCCTTTAGTCACAGGTGTGAAAGACCTGACTAAAACAGGAGGAAAGATCTATTTTGGCTCATGGTTTCAGATGTTTCAGTCCATGATTGACTGACTGCATTGCTTTGGGCCTGAGGTGAGGCAGAACATCATGGTAGAGAGCATCTCAGCTCATGGCAGCCAGGAAGCACAGAGAGGAAGGGGACTGGGGAGAGAAAGGGAAAGAAAGAGATCAGGAGGGAAGACTGAGCATAGGAAACACTCTTCCAGGGCATGCCCCCAATGACCTACTTCTTCCAACTACATCCCACCTCCTACAATGTCTATCACTTCCCAATAGGCTATTCAAATTACTAATCCAACTGGGCGTGGTGGTACAAGCCCTATAAAGCCAGGAACTCAGGAGGCTGAGGCAGGAGGATCACAAGTTTGAAGCCAGACTCAGCAACTTAGTGAGACCCTGACAAAATAAAAAATAAGAAGGGCTGGGGATGTGACTTAGTGGTAAAGCACCCCTGGTTTCAATCCCCAGTACCAGAGAAAAAAATTATTAACCCATCAAATGGATTAATCTCCTGATAGAGTTTAAGCCCTCATGATCTAATCACTTCCTAAGAGTTCTACCTCTGAACATTGCTGCATTGGGGACCAAGCATCTAACACAGGAATTTTGGGGGGACATTTCATATCCAAACCATAATAGATGCTCTGGTGAAAGTATCTAGCAATCTTCCTATTGAATAAAAACATCTTGATGAAGAAATAAGTATCATTTCCAGATATTCATATTTTTGAATCAACTTATATACAGGCTAGCCAGTAGGGGTTTTGCACCTGCACTCTGAGCTAGAAGCAAAGATAAGGATTTTATTCTCTAGTCTGCAGGAAGTGATCTGTCACCAGGCTGCTCTTGCCCCAAGACTTGTTTGTTTGTTTGCTTGAACCTAGGGGTGCTCTATCACTGAGCCACATCCCCAGCCCTTTTTATTTTTAATTTTGAGACAGGGTCTTGCTAAGTTGTTTAGAGCCTCCATAAATTGCCAAGGCTGGCCTCAAACTTGTGATCCTCTTGCCTCAGCCTCCTGAGGCACTGGAATTGCAGGTGTGTGGCATAGCACCTGGTGTCCCGTGAGTTTTATAAAGGTCAGCACTGACCCCCAAAGTTATCTTCTTGCAGAAGGGTAGAGCCAGTTATAATTCTTTGCACCCCCAACAGCTAACACTGAATTAGAAACATCACCATCAAGATGGGAAGTGGTGAAAATACCTCATCTGGGGACTCTAAACTCCTGGCTCACATTGATCCTACATTCAACAAAATTTGCCTGTAAATCACCTTGTTTTTCTTATTAAAGTAATAGATGTTTGATTTGAAAATTTTAGAAATTCAAAGAGAAGTAAATCTAAATTTCTGTAATCCCATCCCCCAAAATTAGCCACTATGAACATTGGAAGACCATTTCCCCCACAAAAATACATTCTTTTGATATTGTAAAAACAAAAGCATACTTGGGGGAAGGTGTTAAAAAAGTTTAAAATAGAAAGTGCAGAGTATTTAACTCACTGGCAGAATGAGTACATGGGAATGCAATAGTGTGTGTGTGTGTGTGTGTGTGCACGCATAGCTGTTGTGTGTGTGTATCTGGTGTGCATTATTTACACAAATGGTTATTATCATGCATATTGATCTGTAATCTATTACTTCCACTCTGCACTTTTCAGATCTCGCCGTGTGATTACATGTGGCATTGACTGATTTGTTTAAAGAGCTGTGTGGTATTTTGCTGTATCAATATATCACATTGTAATCAATTCCTCTATTGTCAAAAGTTAAGTTGTTTCCAGTGTGATAACACTGCTGTGAGGAAATCCCCCATACAAGTTTCCTTCTGTAGCTCTTTTTGCTTTCTGGTGCTGGGGTTTGAACCTGGGGCCTCATGCATGCTGTGTATGCTCTACCACTGAGCGGCACCCTCAGCCCCGTCTTGATCACTTCTTAAAAATCAAGATGTGTGTTTGGAAGTGAAATTCTGGGTTGGAAGGCATACACATTTTAAGATTGCCAAGTTGATTTCCAAGGCGATTTCACCAACATACACTCGCTCCCTCAGAGGTAAGGGTTCTCATTTCCACACATCTCCATCAGCACTGGTATTGTCAGCGCTTTTACATTTCCGCTGGTCTAATAGAATTGCATTTCACTTTTCTCTCTGATGGCCTTTCTGCATAAATATGTGCTGCACACTGTTTTGTAACTGCTTTCTATACTCATGTCCTGAACACCTTCCAATATAAACATCTTTCCCAATCACTTTAAGGCATATTATTTTGTATGACTATACTGCTGCTCATTTAACAAATGTCCCATTATTGGACATGTCCATTTATGCTTCCAAGTTTGCTATCGTAGACAACACAGGGCGATGTTACTGTGGGGCAGCGAGGGAGGGGGATTTGGTATTCAGACAAACCCTGATATTCAATCAGGGACCCACCTCTTTCCAGCTTTGCAGGCCTAGGTTGGTCTTTCAGAGAGAAACAGGATAAACACCGTCCCTTCCTGTCTCTTGGTGGTTGAAAGTTCAGTCTCTGAAAGCAGCTGCTGTGTGAGTCATGATTCTGGTACTGACTAGCTAGCTGTGTGATCTTAGGAAAGTTCTTTAACTTCTCTGTGCCCCAGTTCCTTGTATGTAAAATCAGGATTAATGATAACATGGTGAACTATCTCAGAGGGTCGTTGGAAAGAGTACACGATATAATGGATGGCTTCAGCACAGTGTCTGGCATTTAATGACACCTAGGATTCATTATATGCACACTATTCATGTCTGGTTGAAATAAAATGCAGTACTGAACAGGATCATTGTAATTAATTTCATTTTCTCAGATGGAGAAAATAAAGCCCAGAGGAATTAGGGATTGGCCTGAGGTCCTACAGCTATGTGTTGTCAGTTGAAGGAATGGAAAAATATGAGGATGGCCAAAGGTGCCTTCTCTGTGCTCGAGCCATATGGGAATGGATGGAAGATGAAATGCAAGATGTGTCCACACAAGTCCCGTCCCTTCAGCAGGCTCTGTTCTAGGCTCCCACCGCACTTCAAGTGGCTGCTCTAGTAGCATTGGCTGACTTACCTCTGCGGAATGCAGATTTGTTCCAGGGCACAAGAAGGTAGGTGCTAACCTGAGTTTGCAGGACTGAATGCTGGGACCTTGAGATGCACAAGCCTGTGTGTTCTGCTCTCTGCTAGTAATCAGGAGCCTGCCTACCAGGCAGCCCATCTTCGTTTCTGTGTAGG
>JAJEJO010003547.1:6060-34779 GCA_020662805.1 Glaucomys volans
CACACACACTTCAGATAGAGCACTAATCTCCAGAATCTACAAAGCACTAAAAAATCTTTACACCAAGAACACTAATAACCTGATCAATAAATGGGCCAAGGAAATGAACAGACACTTTACAGAAAATTGTTACTCTTATGAGCCACTAGAGCAAGTGAGGCCCAATACTTACAAAGTGATTTCAGGTCCTTTGGGAAGACCAAGTGCCTTTTGGGAATCTGAGGACAGGAATTCAGTTTATAACGGTATATATATACATATATATATATGTATATATATATTTATGTATGTATCTGTGTATATGTGTGTGTGTGTGTGTGTGTGTGTGTGTGTATAAATGCTGTTTGTTTTAGAGGAGGAAAGGTTTATTTGGGAGCTCATAGTTTCTGAGGTCTCAGTCCACAGAGGGCAGAACATCATTGTGAGATAATGTGGCAAACAAAGGCAGGTCAGGACATGACCACCACGAAGCAGAGAGAGAGAACTCCCCTTACAATGGACAAAATAAAAAGTCCCAAGGAGACCCCCCCCATCAACCCACCTCTTCCAGCTACATCCTACCTGCCTAAAATTATCACCCAGTTAATCCATGTCAGAGGATTAATGCACTGATCAGGTTAAAGTTTCCATTACCCAATTATTTCATGTCTAAACCCTCATGCATTGTCTCACACATGAGCTTTTGGGGAACAACTAATATCTAAACCATAACAGGAAATATGATAGGGCCAAGTATGATTTGTCAATTTTATCAATCCTCCCAAAGAATCAATATTTGTTTCCTTTGATTTCCTCTAATCTCTTTATTTCCTTTCTTCTGCTTGCCTTAAGTTTACTCTTCTCTTTCCAGTATCTTAAGGTAGAAGGTTCAATTATTATTTTTGTGGCTTTTTTGTATTCTTCTTTTTAATTGTTCTTTTTAGTTATCCATGACAGCAGAATGCATTTTGATACATTGTACACAAATGGAATACAACTTTTCATTTCTCTGGTTGTACATGATATAGAGTCACACCATTAACATTTTATATTTTTAAAGGATGGTCTGAACTCCTCTTTTCAAAATTATTTCAGAGACACTTAAATTTTGTTCTATTCATTACACATCATAGGATACTAAAATCTTAACTTTAATCATTAAAAAATTTTGAGATAATGTAAACAAGAGGCAGTATTAATGTGTTTTCTTTTGTTTCAGGGAAGTGAACAGTGACTTGAGAATGGAGATGTGGATCATGAATAATTTGTTTCCTGTATTGTTTTGACTGTTCTTTGATTTTTATCTTTAAGGAAATTTTGTTTTTATGGGAGTTGTTGATGAATCAGATTGTTTAAAAAAATATTTTACTTTTTACCTTAAGATATGCTGTAATTTGCTACAAGTTTAGTTTTTGTTGAGCTATTCAACAAGAGAAGGAAAACTTGTTTACCTAGTACATGACAATTATCACCAGAATTTTATGTTTGTAACAAAATAACCAGGTTAGATTCAATTTACCAATTTTATTTTATTTACCAAAAGCTACATGTTAATTTACCAATTTGGTATTTGAATCATAATTTTAAAAAGTATTTACATATTGATGAGCTTTAATATATTTTTGTAATTCATTCTTCTTTTAAGCCTCACTTTTGGGGTACATTTTTGATACTTACATTTTTCTCCTGTATGTTTTTTAATATTTACTTTAAAATGATTTTGCTTTGATTGCTAGAACAGTAGCATAGTCATCTCTGCAAAGTTGTCTCTGTGTATCAGTTCAGTGGGTGACTACAGAAATTATTTTAAAATAAAGATTATGCAGGTTCATTGTTATAGTTCATTAGATAGATTCAAGAAACTTAGGAAAATGCTTTATGTAAAGTTTTAACTCACTATATTTTGTTATAATGTAACGGTAGTAATAATTGTGCTCTGTAAGCTAACATAATTATTTATTATGTGTCTATGCATTGACTAATTTTACCCATATCATTATATTTACCAGTGTGAAGTGGAAAGACAAATAAGGTAATGCTACTCTCCAGGTACTTATAATCTTGATTGTGAGAGAAGAAATTATTGCCAATAAGCATAATCATAAAATAAAAAAAGATGAGTTCCGCCAGAGATGTTCATATAAATTATGCATCTGTCAAGAAAGGCTAGGTCATGCTATGGTAACAAATACCCCCAAATCTTAATGACCTCTCATAGCTTGTTTACTTTTTGGGCATGTGCGCTGCTTATTGTAGACCCACTGGATGTTCTGCTTCAGGTCTCCTTACTCTTGGACCTAGCCCAAGACTAGCCACGCTCTACCATCTAGAATGTCACTGGCATGTGTCAGAGTAAAAGGTAGGGATGGGGGACATGAAAGTCATCCATTGGCATAGTCTCTGCTCATGTTCCTTTGGGTCAAGACAAATCCAGTGGCCAACTGCTTTCAATTGGATGAGCAACCATGTGCTGAAAACAGGAGCTCCAGAATGTGTGTGAGCATCCTTAATGACTATACTATATTATCATAGAAGTTCAACGACGGGGGAGTTTGTATCTTAATAGAAACAGCAAGGAGGGCTTCATGGAGAAGGAGACATTCTAGTTACATCACTGAGGGATATATTTCAGCATTTGGGATCAAGGTAGCTTTTTGAAAATCTTATGTCATACAGAACTAAGTAAGAATTTAAAATGATTGTTAGCTGTACATAGTTGGCTCTTTTCGTGATCTATCAGCATGGCACTAAAATGGAAAGAATAATTAGTTCTACATTGAAAATACTGAAGTCTTTTATATATACAGTAATGGGAGATGTCTTTCAGAATGCACTAAAACTTAAAATTCTTTCTTATTCTATCTCAGGAGTCCAAAATGCATGGAAGCTGCCTTAGGAAGATCCTCTGCTTCCCACTCACCAAACTGAGCCCCATTCTCCCCTGACCGATTGCAGAGAGGATCACACTGATTGCACATGAACTTGTTCATTCCGTACTTGCCGTTCCAGAATTCTGTTCTCTTTTCCTGAGCTTTTCTCCCTAATCCAGTATGGACAAATTTAGCCTTTCTATACTTTTTCAATTCTCCTGGCTGTGCAGGTAAACACAGTAAAAACATAAGGCCATTTGTTTCCAAGCAACAAATGCTCCTTCCTTCTGCAAGGTGGGGAGGAGAGAAGGATGTGAATATACACTCCTTGATATCTTTATCATTTTGCACAAGTAGTGTGTCTGGCTATGTTGTTTTCACAGAACATGCTTCCTGGACTGGACAGAAGCCCAGGTTATCAGCTGATCCTGCTCCTTACTTTCAGATTCTTACGGCATTATCACTCCTGTTATTGTAAGTCTGGAAGAGGTGATTTGATATGCCGTGGGTTTATGTGACAGACATACATAGATAAACTCCCAGTGATTGACACCCAATGTTTGATTTTTCTACCACACCACACTACTTGAAATTTCATTATTCTGACTGTCTGGAACTGTCATTCTTCTAGAATAAAAATTTAATATACTTCAATTAATATGTAACTGGCAAGCAGTCCAGCAAATTATGACTGCTTTACTCAGTGCTTGAGATTTAAAAAGTTGGTATTTTCATGGCCCCAGCCTTCAAAGTATTCATGATGAAGTGAAGAGGCAAATGTTCACTCCAATTTGTTCATAATCCAGCGAGCAGATGACCAGCAAACAAAAACAAAGACAAAAAACAAAAAACAAAAACAGAAACAACAAAAAACAATGGAATGGGAACAATGGGGACAATATTCTGTCTGAGCATTGAATGGCAGTCACAAAAGTGAGGTGGTGGGATTCCGAGGCATTCACACCAAGCCCCTTTATTCACAGTGGAAGACCTGTTCCAAGTCTCAGCAATGCACTTAGTGGTGGCTTCTCATATTTTGTACTTTAAGCATATCTTACAACTTTTCTATTTATTTTGTTCATTAGTAAAATGGGAGGGTGAGAAAAAATTATTTCTAAAGGATATTTCATAGCATGATAGTATATTAATGAAAAGAAATCTTACAGTTGTTGCCAAATTCCTCAGTTTGAAAATGAGATTCAGAAAGGTAAGTTTGACTTGCTGCTACTGTAATTGGATGACAGTCAGGCTAAGACCTCTTCTCCTTTCCTAACTGCTGCTTCGCAAAATAGTATGATTTTATTCATTAAAATAGGCTTTTGCTGGGGGTACGTTCAGGGGAATAGCACATGCTTAGCATGCTTGAAGCTCTGGGTTTGATAGCATTAAAAAATGGGGGGCATTTTACAAAAGAAGTTACTTGAAAACTTTTAACAGTTCAAGTTAAATTTTCTTTCTGAAAATATTAAAACTAGATTCTTTTAAATATATTAATATCAGTGTAATTAGGCAAGAAAAAGAAATTTAGAAGCAATTCAAATTGGAAATAAATTCAAAAAATGTCTCTGACATCTCTGACTGTAGAAAATCCCAAAGCCCAAAGGGTGAGATGATGTCCTCATGGATTAGAGGACTCAATAGTGTTAGGATCAACTCTTAACAGAACCAACAAAAGGTATTAATGGAAAAATTGGTGAAATCTTTGTATAGTTTAGTTATAAAGAAAAACAAAAATAGAATTGTTTCTTTTCGTTAGAGACAGTATAAATATTATCAGATTGCACACCAAATAATAAGTTGAATGCACATTTACTTCAATTCCTTAATTGATAGAATAAGGTATGTATAGTAAATAGAGACATACAGTTTAGGTTTTGCTTGTCCTGTAGAGTCAGCATTACCATCCAGATAAATTAATTTTTTGGAATTCATGTCTCAGACTCTATCTTGGGAACCAATGCCAAGTTCGTCTCAGTCTGATGTGACCTCCTCTAGAGGGGGAGATGTGGTTGGAGTTGGCTGTGCTCCAATGAATGGCAGCTGCAGGAGGGTGGGTGGTGTGGCGGGATGGGTGGCTTTAAAAGTGGTGATTCCTGGCTACAGGCAGAGGTGGTTGTGGTTGCTGATATAAATGTCGCCTTTCAGATGACAGCCTAAATATTTTTATCACTCTTTTCAACCTTCTCTGAATAAAAATTCTTGTGGGGGTCCTACTGGTCTCAAATGCATGTTTAATAAGCATTTACGGAGCGCTCCTCCCAGGGCTCTGGAAAGCATGCCAGGACCCGGGACAGCTGTGCTCTGGCCAAGATCCAAGAATGGGGCCTGTGCTTCTTTGCTCATCACCCCAGTAAACAGGGTGCATTTCCTCGTTTAAATACCTTATACGGGAAGTGTCCAATTCAGTAGTTGATGCAGCTAAATTAGGGAAAATTAGAACACACATTTCTCTGTATTATTATTTAGAATAGGCTGTTCTCCATTCACTCAGGCCAGACTCCCCTTTTCCACACTGCATAACAGGCCAGAAGAGCGGCGTCCCCAACGGAAGCGCACAAGTGACATTAAAGGGAGCTGCGTGGCCAGCATGCTGCTTTGTGGCTCTGATGTCTCTTTCTGATTTCTGATTTCCGGATTTAGTGGAAGAAATCCATGTACATTTGTTTCTTAGGTGTGTCAAGACTGTACTCTGCGCACAGGAAGTCACATAAGGGCAATAGCGGTGCCGGGTGGAAGAAAGGATGTTATTACTTCTGAAATAAAATTAGACATGACACCCAGTCTCCATCTTTAAAGCCTTAAGAATGCCTAGAAACTTCTTCCAGCCTCTTCCCCAGCTTCTCTGTCAGCTTTCTCTTTTCCCTCTAAGCAAGCTTGCCTTCCTTTAATCATTAGCATTTGGTTTAAATTTAAAATGAAATTCTGATTGTTTTTTAAGGTTGGTTTTGGGTGTGACAGCACAGCGAGAACCTGCTCGTTTCCTTTGAAAGGGCATGTTTGTGTTCATCTGTGTGCTGTCACTGCCAGCGGGGCAAATGCTCACTTTTTTAGCGTATTGCTAAGTGATCTGTGTGAGGCAGCCGTAGACCTACCGTGGAAACCCATAGGAAATGTGCTGCGAGTCTCCAGCTGCTGGACTGCGATGAGACTCTCCATGCTCACTGTGGACTGAAGGGGACATTTTTGTTTGTGGTGAAACACTGCATTGCTCAGGGGAGTCATGAGAGATGGCAGGAGGGTGACTAAGAATTCATGCAGGCAGGAATGTCAGCGGAAGACTTCGTGGAGGGTCATGAGTTTCTCTGATCTTTGAAGGAAAATAATAATTTTAAAAAATAGATGAGAAGCTTAAAAAAAAGTTTTTTTGCAGTTGAGAGAGATTTAAGGCAAACAGCTCGGATGAGCGTAGCATCTGTTCGGGATTTGGGAAGAATTCCCTGACTACCCTGGAACATTTTTGTTGAGGAGTGTTGGGAAAAAGTGTTGATGTTTGAATAGATTGTAGTGAAGAAAGATGATGTGGGGACTTCAAAATATTTATGTTAAAAAGTATGAGACTATCTGTTCCTGAGCAGAGAAATGACAGAAAGAATGAATTTGGTTTAGGAGGAGTGATTGTTTTAAAGGTTGATTCAAGGAAAAATTGGAGAGGTGTATTGGTCAGCTTTTTTGTTGCAGTGACCAGAAGACATGAGGAGAACAATTAGAGGAGGAAGAGTTTATTTTGGGGCTCATGGTTTCAGAAGTCTCAGTCCGTAGACGCCCAGCTCCATTCCTTGGGGCTCGAGTGAGGCAGAACATCATGGTGGAAGAGAGTGGCAGAGAGGAGTGGCTCAAGGTATGATGATCAGGAAACAGAGGTGGGGGAGAACTTTGCTCAACAGGACAAACATGAACCCCAAAGGCACACCCCCAGGAACCACGTCCTGTACAGTCATTCTCTATCAGGGGATCAATTCACTAATAGGGTTAAGGCTCTCGTAACCCAATAATCTCTCTAAACCTTCTTGCATTGTCTCACACATAAACTTTTGGGGTACACCTCACATCTAAACCATAGCAACAAGGAAGAGATTAGTGTCCAATATATCAACTTCAACCTGTCACTTAGCACAGCTGAGCAATTCTTTTAGTTTTTCAACAATTTCATGCAAGAATCCCTCAAGCAGCAGTTACAGATCATCGCTTTATGAAACAGACCCTTGGTCCTCTCTTGACTTCTAGGGGACCACCTTGCCTTTGTAGGTTAAGAAGGCAGAATCTGTAAGTCATGAACTCCCCCTCTTGTTCCACTTTGACAGCGATGTGCTTTCCCTCGTCTGGTCTGCAGGACATGTATTTTAGTATTTTCTCTCTCCTTTCTCCCTCCCTGCCACCATATAATTGCCACTGATTTTTACTGTTGATTTTGTGGTCTGTACTTCACTGAATCTTGAGTTTCAGCACTCACAGTGTTTTCTGGATATAAGATCAGGTCATCTGCGCTCAGAGATCATTTGACAGTGTTTGCTTCAAGACAGCAACTGTTGACAGAACTTTGTTTTGGGAATTCCTAAGACCCTGTGCTGTCCTGGTTCTCCAGAGAAACAAGATGAGAGCTACCTCTTATTAGCTAATATACTGACCTGTTACTCATTTCAGAGATTAATTTTAGGTTACAGGATCACGAGATTGAAGGGGCTAGAAAGTAAAGTATTTGTAGGGCAGGCTGGTAGGCTGAATATTCTGATAGGAGCTTGTATTTCGGTTTTGAGGCAGAATGCCGTCCTTTTCAGGGAAACCTCAGTTTTGCCTTCAAGGCCTTCGAACTGATCAGGTGAGGCCCACCTGTATAACTGAAAGAAATCTTTACTTAAAGTCAATGGATCATAGATAATAACCACATCTAGGAAATACCTTTACAGCAACACTTAAATTCGTTTTTGATTGAATCAATGGCTACTGTAGCTTAGCCATATTGACACATAAAACCGATGGTACCACTTTTGTCTGGAACCAATTCTGCTTTCCAGGTCTTACATTTGAAAAATGAAAGAATTCTCAATTTAAGACTATATGTTAAATAAATCATCAAAATTTTTTCCCCAGCCATCTTAAGAATTATCCCTGGTAATACCAAGTGACTGCTATTTATTAGGAACTGACAAGCTGTGAGGGGCACTTGTGGTCACCTGACTGTCCCCCAGCTCCCTACTTTTGTCTCTGTGTCAGCTCTCAGCACCCAGTAAAGGAATTAGTGCAGCAAAACCAGTTAATTTGATGTTACCTCTCCCTTGCTCTTGTTCTTTGTTGTTTGGGGTGTAGATGCCAGGATTTAAGACTGTCAGTGACCAGTATTAGTGTGTACATGGTTGGCCTGAATCAGCCATCTATAACCTGTAAGTTAGCTTGCAGCTCATGCACACACACAGCACACACGCGCATTTACATGCTCACTTGATACTCATAGCATTTATTCACACTGGAATGAATATATAATTTGTATTGATGAGATTATTATTGAAACAAAAAGTAAATTTGTTTGAACCAGTTTAACAGCAAACATAATTTCTTATCTGCATGTTGCTGTCCTCGTTTTCTTTCAGCTCCAATGATCTGCTAGTAGTTCATAAACCCTAAACACCTGCTTGTGAGTGAATTAAAGTTTAAATGAATGAGTGGATATGACACTTCATCTAGAGATCTTTTTTGCTTTATGTCAGACTCTGAGTCATTCTTCACTACCATTTCCTAAGTCCAGGCACCAAGTGTCTTATGAGGGGACTGATTAGCAATGGGAAGAATGAGGAACAGCAGGGCTATCATGAGCTGCAAAGGTGATTTATTTATTTAAGTTGCTAAGGTAGGAGGACAATTCAAACCCAAAGAGTCTGTGCTTTTGCATAGCAACATGGCAATCAGAATATGGGACTGCTGTCTCATTTTGAAAAGTAGGGAAGAAATGAAACAGTAAAAAGATAAGTAAATAAAAAGCTGAAACTGAGTAGCATTGGTAAGACAATTAACAGGATAGAATGGCTGTTGGCTCGGGAAGATGCTATTCCTTTAATTACTTTCCTTTTAAAAAATTTGCTATTGTGATAAAATCATTTTAACAATTTTCCCTCTCTCTAATATTGAGCTGTCTAGTAATACAGGCTATGTTAATAAAGGGGAAAATGACAATATAAAAATAAACTCTTCCATGGCAACCTCTGGTTCTGGGCACTGTTCTTTTCTGTCCATTTCTTTTGCTACTAAGGGACACTGAGTCCACTAATCTGAAGCCCAGGAATGACATACCACAAATCTTTGCAAGGGCCTGTGGGGAAGCTGATATTCATCAGGATAAAGCTCTTTTACATATTATACAATTAGCAAACATTCATTATTTTCCTATCCTGCTGGAAAACGAAAACTTTAACTTCTTTGAATGGTTACAATAAATCTGTTATGAATAATTCTGGCAGCACATTCTTTTTTTTTTTTGATCAGAACTTTTTTTTAATTTACTTATTGATTCATTGAACACAAATGGAGTACAGCTATTGTTTCAAGGGTTGTACACAAAGTAGAGTCACACCATCTGTGCTTTCATGCATGTACACAGGGCAATGATATCTGTCACACACTCTGTTATTGATTTTACCCCCCACCCGCCCCCACCCCTCCCTTCCCTCTATGCTAGCTATCTTTCCTCCATTCTTGCCATCTTTCCCCCCCACATTATGCATCATCATTCATTTATCAGAGAGACCATTCGGCTTTTGGATTTTTGGGATTGGCTGATCTCACTTAGCATAAGAGTTTCCAACATCATCCATTTACCTACAAATACCATAATTTTATTCTTCTTTATGGCTGAGTAATATTCCATTGTGTATATATACCACAGTTTCTTTATCCATTCATCTACTGAAGGGCATCTAGGTTGATTCCACAATCTAGCTATTGTGAATTGAGCAGCTATGAACATTGATGTGGCTGCATCACTGAGGCAATCTGATTTTAAGTCCTTTGGGTATAAGCCAAGGAGTGGGATAGCAGGGTCAAATGGTGGATCCATTCCAAGTTTTCTAAGGAATCTCCACACTGCTTTCCAGAGTGGCTGCACCAACTTGCACTCCCACCAGCAATGTAAGAGTGTACCCTTTTCCCCACATCCTTGCCAACACCTGTTGTTGCCTGTGTTCTTGATAAAAGACATTCTAATTGGGGTAAGATGAAATCTTAAGGTGGTTTTGATTTGCATTTCTCTTATAACAAGTGATGTTGAACATTTTTTCATAAATCTGTTGATTGCTTGTAGATCTTCCTCTGTAAAGTGTCTGTTCATTTCCTTGGCCCATTTATTGATTGGGTTATTGGTGTTCTTGGTGTAAAGATTTTTGAGTACTTGGTAGATTCTGGAGATTAGTGCTCTGTCCGAAGTGTGTGTGGCAAAGATTTTCTCCCACTCTGAAGGCTCTCTCTTCACATTGCTGATTGTTTCCTTTGCTGAGAAGAAGCTTTTTAGTTTGACTCTATCCCAATCATTGATTCGTGCTTTTATTTCTTGCGCTTTGGGAGTCATGTTAAGGAAATCTGGTCCTAGGCCAACATGATGAAGATTTGGACCTATTTTATCTTCTATTAGGTGCAGAGTCTCTGGTCTGATTTCTAGGTCCTTGATCCACTTTGAGTTGAGTTTTGTACAGGGTGAGAGATATGGGTTTAGTTTCATTTTGCTGCATATGGATTTCCAGTTTTCCCAGCACCATTTGTTGAAGAGGCTGTCTTTTCTCCATTGCATGTTTTTGCCTCCTTTGTCAAGTATGAGATACCTGTACTTATTTGGGTTTGTCTCTGTGTCCTCTATTCTGTACCATTGATCTACCTGCCTATTTTGGTACCAATACCATGCTGTTTTTGTCACTATTGCTCTGTAGTATAGTTGGAGGTCTGGTATTGTGAAACCCCCTGCTTCGCTCTTCTTGCTAAGGATTGCTTTAGCAATTCTGGGTCTCTTATTCCTCCAAGTGAATTTCATGATTGGCAGCACATTCATTTTCTAGGCACTGTCCACGTAGCAACTACAGAGTGTCTATTATTCATGGTGACTTTAGCTGAGATGGAAATCTCATAATTTATTTATACCCCACAATAATGTTTACATTTCTTAACCCACTGTCATTTCAAACAATGCAGCCATCTTTCAAAAATAAATGTTATTAAAATAAAAATTAATGCTTGGAGGAAGAAGGGGGACAGGAGTGGGTGGTACAAGACAGTCTTGGGTACTCTCATGGCAAGTTTGTGTGCACTTAAATTTTTTATTTAAACTTTTGAGTTCTGTTTACTTCAGCTTTAAGGATCTTTTAGCTGAGAATATATATACTCACACACATATAACTGAGCAATAACTTGAACCCGTTTTATTTTTTATTTTGAGATAAGGTCTTGTTAAGTTGGTGAGGCTGGCCTTAAACTTGAAGTCCTCCTGCCTCAGCCTCCTGAGTCACTGGGATTACAGGTGTGTGCCACCATGCCTGGTGAAAGTGTATTTTTAAATTGATCTCTCAGAATCAAACTACAGAAAAGTTGTTTGGAGGTCATCATAGTAGAGTTGCAGTGGGCACAAGTCTAAATCCAGAAGCTGAGTTGGAAAATTATAGCATACTTCAAAATGTTTTTAAAATAAATTTAAATTTAATTCTGATTCTCTGTCCCCATTGCAGAAGTTCCTTTGCTTGGGATTCCTTTGCTTCGAGCTCCTTTTTACCAGACAACCCTAAAGTTCTGGGGCTTAGGGAAAGTGGCAGTATCTAGGAGGTTCTTAGGACTCTACTTGACAGTGCTGAGATGGCCCCATTTCCCTGATCACTGGTTTGAGTTTTGTTACTCTGACTATTATGGAACATGTTCTCATCTTTGGCATGTTGTCACTATTTGTTTTCTGTTGCCATAACAAAATTCTTGAGACCAGGTAATTTATTTTAAAGAAGAGGTGTATTTAGTTCATGGATATAGAGACTGAGAAGGCCAAGAGCATGGTGCCAGCATCTAGTTGGCATTTGGGGCCTTGTTCTGCATCACAGTGTGGTGGAGGGCATCACCAGTGAGAGAGGGCAAGCATAGTGTCTTGAGTTTCTCATCTTCCTCTCAGAAAGCCTCTAATGTCATCCTGGGGGCCCCACCCTCATGACCTTATCTAATCATAATTGACTCCCACAGGCCCTGCCTGCAAATATCGTTAACGTAACTTGTGGTATTAAGTTTCCAACCCAGGAATTGTAGGAGCCAAGCCAAACCCCAGCACCTAAGTACACAGCTGCACAGCATTGCCTCTCAATAAGGGCCACTGAGGTTTTAGCTCTCAAGGGGGCTGGAGGTGGAGGCAGAGCACAAGCCCAGCCAGATTGCTCTCCAAATGCCCAGACTTCTGCTTCTCATGCAGCCTGGTGTGGGTTTCTGTGGAGCTCCCAGGGTCTCCTCTTCACTTCTCACAGAGCTTCAGAGGTGCCCTCCCTCTCCCCAAAGGAAGACTTAGACTTTAAAAAAGACCTTTCAGAGGACTTAAGCTAAAAATATCCACACATTTCAAAAGTCTGGAGGTAGGAAATTAAGAACCAAGTTACCTTGAAATGAGTGGAGACATGAAGGCAAAATAATTAATTTCATTAGCAGTAAATCAATGGCCATTTCAATATTAATATTTCACTTAACATTTCAACGAATAATCCTGCCATTTAAAAAAATCTGCACACTAAAAGTGCAGGGCTAACTTTGTGGGTTTTTTTTTTTCCCAAGGCTTCTGGGTTTAGTTTTTCTTTTCCTTAAGCTGGCCAGCTAGATGAACCCGAATCAATACCAGAATGAGACAGGGTTTGTACATGAGCCAGATGCTCCTATCCCAGTTAGGAGTTGAGGGAAAGTAGGTGCCAAAAATGCTGAAAATGCACCCCTATGGTGAGGTAGGTGACATCAGGTTTACCTGGTAAGCAGTGTGAAATCCTTGAGCCATAGACTTAAGGGAAGAGAAGGTACAGTGTTATGGTAGTCATGATGCTGAGTGAGAGGAGGACTGTGAGACAGTGATGGACATGACAGCCACGTGCAGGGGAGGCTCAGTTCCAAATCACACCTGAATGTTTGCTCACATGATCTGACATCTTCATGTTTTTGTATCTTGACTATTTTGCATTCTTTTTACTGATGTAAAACATAATCTAGTAAGTGCAATCTTTGTGTATTTTCAATGATGTGAGATATGTTCCATCCATTTTTCTCACTTTTTTTTCTTGTAAGGGAGGGAGGAAGGAATGAACATTTAGTGAATGTTTGTTTTATGTTGAGTGCCTGCTAGCAATTTCAAATAAGCTATCTTATTTAATCTTGCCAATGACGTCATGTGAGGAAGGGATAGATATTCCAGCATTGCAGAAGACAACGATGGCTTGGATCGGCTTATGGCTTGACCTCCTATGTTCAGTTCGCCACACTATTGATTTCAAAATGAAGCAGAACGAATTTGTTGTGTATTAAAATTTTACGGGTTTTCAAATCCTGTTGAGCCATTTGTGAAGTGAAAAATTGCCAACCTTGAGAACACTCTCTACTTAATTAAGAAATTCCATACTTAATTTTAAAGTAATTTATTGATCTGCAGCCCTTGAACTAGACCATTGCTTCCAATGCAGACATGACTGTAAATATCACATTGGTTGCAGCATTTCCTACAAATACAGATATTTGGGGAAGACCTGCTAAATCAGGAGCCCACATGATTTTTATGATTGTCCCAGTCAGACTCATTTGCACACTCTTGTCTGGGGTGAGGTGAGGTGGTGTCAGGCAAGGGTGATATTCATGACTCTCATCCCCTGAGCACTCCCAACCCCCATGTACCTTTACATCTGTGCCTGGCTTGTAAAAAGCCTTTCAGCTTCTCTCTTAACGTAATTTTGTGTACAGGATGTAAAATCATAAAACTAGGACTTCTGATGTTTAGTACAGCAAAGAAAATTTGTAGGTAAGCCCAGTGTCTGCACCTTTTTTGGATTTTTCTTTAGTTCATTGATCTCTGACACCATCTCAGCCCTAAGGAAATCAGGTGCTTCCCAGATCCTCAAGGAAGCTTTTCCTTGTATTTCTTTTAAGCTGAAAAATTAGAGGTTGAGGTTTTCAAAAAACGGTTCTAGAGGAGAACAAAAGATAGGAGATAGGAATGAAAATATATAGGAGTGAAAGTATCTTGCAGATTAAGCCATTTCCACTGAGCCTCTTCCAGCTCATTTCCAGGACCCAGACCTGTTCCATTCCCTATGCTGCCAGCCATTTGGACTTTGCAGGGCACTTACAACTCTTTTGGACTTCATACTTAGGTTGTTTTCCAGAGCCATTTTGTGACCCTGGGGTAGGAATGGGGCAGTGTCTTTAGACTTTGTGATCAAGAGGAGGGGAATTCTGGACCCTGCCCACTCACGTTGCAGATGTCTCTGGACTGAGCCACGGGAAGACCAAGAGATGAAGAGTCTGGCTGTGATAAATAACTGTGAGCTATGGAAGCAGTGCCACAACTGCCTACTTTCAGATTTCCTATTTTGATAAAAAACAACAACAAAAACCCTTTCTTGGTTGAAGCCACTGTATTGTGTTTTTCTGCTACTTGGCAAACAATGGTGACAGACGGGGTTTCATACTTCATGCCTCAACCTTCCTGTGCACTGTGGATACCACCCTCTTTCTGATGCCTGACCACTTCCTGCTTGTGGGAAGACCCGGGGCCCCGGTAGCTGGCTCTTCCCTCCAGCCAGAGCATCTCATCATCCTTCACCTTTTCTTTGATGCAGATCCCCTGCTAGAAATATTTTCCCATGTCTGACACTGAACTCTGGCTTCCTGAAGTGCCTGTCTCTGCTATTCTTCCAGTTCTTCTGTGAAGCCTGCTTATTGTGTGTTTCTCTCCTGCCTCCTCTCTCCATTGGTGAGCCTGGAGCTGCTCTAATGCTAACTGTACCACCTTTTTAACTCTTTCTGTCTCTCATAAGGTACATGACCTCACTAGTAGAAAGTGCTATTTGTTTGATATCCATTCAACAAATATTTACCATCCCATTTCCTTTTTGGTTGCTTATATTTTAGATAAAGTTTACACTGGCATTTTAAGAAAAAGTTTAGATTTTCAGAACAGATTAATACTACCTTACTTAAGTGAATGTCTTGGATCCTCTGGGTCAACAGTGTGACAAATACAGATAGGATATAGAGTTTTAATGAAGCCTGGGAGGAAGAGCCTTGTTGAGGAAACTGTATGCCCCAGAGCTATTAAAATTATGGACTGGAAGAGAGGAAAACACCAGGATCATTCAGTTGTAGGCACAGTGCTCTCTTTGTGGGCAGGGACTCTTCACCTAGGCCAGAACCCCTTCTTCTTACATGGAAGCCAGTGGCTTGACACAGGGAATTCCATTCCTGAGAATGGAATGAAGGGACTTGAGAGACTTGATTTAGGACTGGTTAGAATTTTTTTTTTTTTGGTAAGAAAATGAATTTTACTTTCTATGGAGCTACAGGGAGTTCTCAGAATGAACTATGTAGTTTGCCAGTTATTTTATCTCCAATAATTTTGTTTGATTAGTAAGAGCACTTCATATGAGATCTATTTTTTAAGTTTTAAAGTGTACAACACAGTATTGTTGACTACAGGCAAAACGTTGTACAGCAGACGTCAAGAAGATATTGATCATGCTTACCTGAGACTTCATGCCTGTTATCTAGGACTCCCCTCTCCCCTCCCTCCCCAGCCCCTGGCAACCCCTCTCCTTCCTCCACCCTGTGCATCTGAGGAACCTCATACAAGTGGAAACATGCAGTGTTTGTTTTTCTGTGACTGGCTTATTAAATTTAGTATTTAGTTTTAACATAACATTTTTACAGGGAATTAAAAATTTTGTTTGTTTAAAATAACATCTACCAGCCAGCCTGCCATATCTCCCTCCTCCTTTCTTTCTACCTCTATTCCTCACATGTTTTTAAATTTAATTTTTTTATTTGTTCTTCTCAGTTATGCATGACAGTAGAATGTATTTTGACATATCATACATGCATGAATTATAACTTCCCATTCTTTTTGTTCAGGATGTGGAGTTACACTGTCATGTATTCATATACGATCATAGCGAAGTTATGTTCATTCTACTATCTTTTCCGTTCCCATCTCTTCTCTTTGTACTCCCCATCCCTATCTGGTGAATCTCCACTCCCCATCCCCTACCCTGCCTATTGTGAATCAGCTTCCCCATATCAGAGAGAACATTCAATCTTTGGTTTTGGGGCATTGGGCTTATTTCACTTAGCATGATAGCCTCTAGTCCCATCTATTACCAGCAAAATCTATAATTTCACTCTTCTTTGTGGCTGAGTAATATTCCACTGTGTACATGTACCATATTTTCTTTATCCATTCATCTATTGAAGAGCACCTAGGTTGGTTCTATAGCAGCAATGTGTGAGTATACTTTTTCCCCCACATCCTCACCAACATTGTTTGTTATTTGTATTCTTGATAATTGCCATTCTTACTGGAATAAGATGAAATCTCAGTGTAGTTTTAATTTGTGTTTCTCTAAACCCTAGTGATGTTGAACATTTTTTCATATATTTGATGACCATTCATATTTCTTCTTCTGTGAAGTCCGTTCAGTTCCTTTGCCCATTTATTGATTGTGTTATTTAGGCCTTTTTTTTTTTTGGTGTTTTTTGAGTTCTTCATACATCCTGGAGACAAATGCTCTATATGAGGTGCAAGTGGCAAAGATTTTTTTCCAATTCTGTAGGCTTTCTCTTCACATTCTTGATTGTTTCCTTTGCTGTGAAGAAGCTTTTTAGTTTGATACCTTCCCATTTATTGATTCTTGATTTTACTTCTTGCACTTTAGGAGTCTTGTTCAGGAATTAGGTTCCCAAGCTGACATGATGGAGATTTGGGCCTACTTTTTCTTCGAGTAGGTGCAGGGTCTCTGATTTAATGCTTAGGTCCTTGATCCACTTTGAGTTCAGTTTTGTGGGGGTGAGAGATCGAGGTCTAATTTCATTTAGTTATATGTGAATTTCCAGTTTTCCCAGCACCCTTTGTGGAAGAGGCTGTCTTTTCTCCAGTGTATGTTTATGGCACCTTGGTCTAGAATGAGATACCTGTGCTTATGTGGGTTTGTCCCTGTCCTCTGCTCTGTGCCCTTGGCCCACCTGTCCATTTGGTGCCAATGCCATGCCGGTTTTGTTACTGCAGCTCTGCAGTATGATGTGAGGTCTGGAACTGTGATGCCTCCTGCTTTAATTTTCTCACCAAGGATTGCTTTGGCTATTCTGGGCCTCTTATTGTTCCAAATGAATTTCATGACTTTTTTTTTTATTTCTATGACGAACGTCATTGGAATTTTTAATAAGAACAGCATTAAATCTTTATAGTGCTTTTGATAGCTTGACCATTTTGACAGTATTAATTCTGCCTATCCAAGAAGAAAGGGAGATATCCTAAGGTCTTCTTCAACTTCTTTCTTTCATGCTCTGTAGTTTTCATTGTAGAGGCATTTTACCTCTTTTGTTGGATTGATTTCCAAATATTTTATATTATTTGAGACTATTGTAAATGGGATAGTTTTCCTAACTTCTCTTTCAGTTGATTCATCACTGATGTATAGGAACATAATTGAGTGATGGGTATTAATTTTATATACTGCTACTTTGATAAATTTATCTATTAGTTCTAGAAGTTTTCTGGTGGAGTTGGGTCTTTAAATATAGAATCATGTCATCAGCAAATAGGGATAGTTTGAGTTCTTCTTTTTCTCTTTGTATTCCTTTAATTTCTTTCTTTTGCCTAATTGCTCTGGGTAGAGTTTCAAGGACTGTGTTGAATAGAAGTGGTGAAAGAGGGCATTCCTGTCATATTTCAGTTTTTAGAGGGAATGCTCCCAATTTATCTCCATTTTGAATGAAGTTGGTCTTGGGTTTAGCATATATAGCTTTTACAATGTTGAGGTATGTTCCTACTATCCCTAGTTTTTCTAGTGTTTTTGAACATAAAAGGATGCTGTATTTTGTCAAATGCTTTTTCTGCACCTATTGAGATAATCATTTGATTCTTGTCTTTAGGTCTATTGCTGTGATGAATTACGTTTATTGATTTCTCTATGTTGAATCAGTCTTGCATCCTTGGGCTGAACCCCACTGGATCATGGTGTACTTAGTTTTTGTTTAAAATTTTTAAAATTTATTTTTATTTTTTATTTTAAATTATTTTATTTGATTTGTTCTAATTAGTTGTACATGACAGTAGAATGCATTTTGATAGATCATACATAAATGTAGTGTAATCTCTCATTTTTCTGGCTATACATATTATAGGATCACATTGGTCATGCAGTCATACATGTTTCATGAGGTAATAATGTTTTACTCTACTATCATTCCTTCCCCCATACCCCTTCCCTTCCCTTCACTCCCCTCTACCTAATATAAAGTAATTCTATTCTTCCCTATACCCCCACCCCCTTATTGTTAATTAGCATCTGTATATCAGAGAAAGCATTTGACCTTTACAAATTGGTGCAACCATTATGGAAAGCAGGATGGGGATTCCTCAGAAAACTTGGAATGAAACCACCATTTGACCCAATTATCCCACTCCTTGGTTTATACTGAAAGGACTTCTGCATATTATAGTGATGCAGCCCCATCAGTGTTTTTAGCAGCTCAATTCACAATAGCTAAACTATGGAACCAACCTAGGTGCCCTTCAACAGATGAATGGATAAAGAAAATGTGGGGTGTGTGTGTGTGTATGATGGAATATTACTCAGCTTTAAAGAATAATGAAATTCTGGCATTTACTGGGAAATTGATGGAGTTAGAGAATATTATGCTAAGTGAAATAAGCCAAACCCCCCAAAAAACTAAAGGCCAAATGTTTTCTCTGATATGTGGATGATAATTTACTATACATATTTACTAATATGTTTTTGTATGTGATTTTCTAGTATTTTGTTAAGAATTTTTGCATCTATATTCTTTAGGAATATTGGTCTGAAGTTTTCTTTCCTTGATGTGTCTTTGTCTGGTTTTAGTATTAGGGTGATACTAGCTTTATAGAATGAATTTGGAAGGGTTCCCTTCTTTTCTATTTCATGGAATAATTTGGGGAGGATTGATTTTAATTCTTCTTTGAAGGTCTTGTAGAACTTGGCTGAGAATCTGTCTGGTTCTTGGCTTGTCTTTCTTTGTAGGCTTTTGATGGCATCTGCAATTTCATAGCTTGAAATTGATCTGTTTAAATTTTCTATGTCCTCCTGATTCAATTTCGGTAGGTTATATGTCTTGGGAATTTGTTGATGTCTTCAAGATTTTCTATTTTATTAGAGTATAAATTTTTAAAATAGATCTGATTATCATCTGTATTTCAGTAGTGTCTGGTGTGATATTTCCTTTTTCATCATGAGTTTTAGTAATTTGAGTTTTCTTCTCTCTTTCTCTTTGTTAGCTTGACTAAGGGTTTATCAATTTTATTTAATTTTTCAAAGAACCAACTTTTTGTTTTTCCAAGTTTTTTGGATTGTTTCTTTTGTTTCAATTTCATTAATTTTGGCTCTGACTTTAATTATTTTCTATCTTCTGCTTTTGGTGTCAATTTGAGATGTAATGTTAGGTCATTTATTTGTTGACTTTCTGGCCTTTTAATGAATGAGCTCAATGCAGTGAACTTTCCTCTTAGCACTATCTTCATGTGTTCCAGAGATTTTGATATGTTGTATCACTATTCTCATTTACCTCTAAGTATTTTTAACTTCATCCCTGATTTCTTCTACTGTCCATTCATCATTCTATAGCATACTAGTGTCTATGTGTTAGAGTAGCTTCTATTTTTAATTTTATCATTGATTTCTAATTTCATTCTATTATGATCTGCTAGGATGCAAGGTATTATCTCTATTTTTTTTCTATTTGCTAAGAGTTGCTTTGTGACCTAAGCTATGGTCTATTTTAGAGAAGTATCCATGTGCTGCTGAGAAGAAAGTGTATTCAGTCCTTTGTGAATGAAATATTCTTTATATGTCTGTTAAGTCTAAATTATTGTTTTTCTTTAGTTCTGTAGCTTCTTTATTTAGTTTCTTTGGAGGATCTATGCAGTGGTGAGAGAGGCATGTTAAGTCATCCAGTATTATGGTGGTGTGGTCTATTTGTTTCTTGAAACTGATAAGGTTTGTTTGATATACGTAGATGGTCTGTTTTGGGGGGCATAAGGTCTTATTGATGTGCAGTGCTCTTAAACAGTGTGAAATGGCCTTCTTTGTCCCTTCTGATTAAATTTGGCTTGAAGTCCACTTTATGAGGATAGAAAGCTGTGCCTCTTTACAAGATCCATGTGAATGTTATGTTTTTTTCCCCCCTTTTACCTTCAGTCTGTGGATGTCTTTGCTTATGGGGTGATTCTCTTGGTGAAGCATATTGTTAGGTCTTGTTTTTTAATCCAATCTGCCAGTCTATGTCTTTTGATTGATGAATTTAGGTCTTTTGTATTTTATGTTATTATTGAGAAATGATTTTTAATCCCTGTCATTTTGATTTATTTCTGGTTTTCAATTTGAATTAGATTATCCTTTGATTATTTTTCTAGTGTAGTTCCTCCCTTTGTTAGTCTTCAGTTTTATTTTTCATTTCTTCTTCATGAAATATTTTATTGAGTAGGTTTTGCAGTAAAGGCTTTCTAGTTGCGAATTGTTTTAACTTTTGCTTATCATCAAAGGTTTTAACTTCACTGTCAATTTTGAAGCTTAATTTAGCTGGGTATACTATTCTTGGCTGGCATTCATTTTCTTTTAGAACTTGATATTTATTATTCTAAGATCTCCTGCCTTTGAGGGTCTGGGTTGAGAAATCAGCTGAGATCTGGATTGGTTTCCCTCTAAATGTGACCTGACATTTTTCTCTGGCAGCCTTTAAGTTGTACATTTTGTATTTTAGGCCTTTTCATAATAATGTGCCTTGGTGTGGGTCTGTTGTAATTTTGTATATTTGGGATCCCATAAGCCTCCTGTATTTGATTTTCCATTTCATTCTTTAGGTCTGGGAAATTTTGTGATATTATTTCATTGAAAAGATTGTGCATTTCTTTTGTTTGTGTCTCTGAGCCTTCATCTATCCCAATAAATCTGAAATTTCATCTTTTCAGGTTATCCCACATTTCTTGGAAGTTCCCTTCATGGTCTCTTATCATCTTTTCTCCACAGTCAACTTTGTTTTAAGATTATATATGTTGTCTTCATTGCTTGAAACTCTGCTTCCAAGTGATCTAGTCTTTGGGGATGCTTTCAATTGAATTTTTAATTTGGTTTGTTGATTCCTTCATTTTGAAGATTTCTGCTTGTTTTTTTCCCAGAATCTCTGGCTCTTTATTGAACTGAAATTTTACTTCCTGTATTTTTTTTTTTTCTGATTTTACTCCTTATTCTGTCCTTTACCTCACAGATCAGTTTGACCATGTACATTCTAAACTCCTCTGACATATCTTCTACTGTGGTGTTGATGGATTCTGTTATTGGAGTATCTCCATTTATTTGGGATGATTTGTTCCCCTGAAAGGACAGAAGTGATAGGATGTGATGATTATGAAGCAGGAGAAAACATAGAAGTGAAAAATTAAAGGAAGAGTGAAAGAGAACAAAAGAGATTGGCTTTTGGTGGAAGAAAAGAGAATCAGGGGAAACAAGGAAGAGGAAAAATATAGAGGATAAAATTTTTAAAATTAAAAAAATAAAAATAAAAGATTATAAAAAAACCTAAAATATGCTAATCAAATGTCCTACTCCTCAGAAACCTGATCCATGAAAAATAACTGGCTTTAAAAATGCTGGAAATGACAGTAGAGTGAAACAGACATTGTTACCTCATGCACATATATGACTGCATGACCAATGTGATCCTACAATATGTATAATCAGAAAAATGAGAGATTATACTCCATTTATGTATGATGTATCAAAATGTATAAATGCTTTCTACTGTCATGTACAACAAATTAGAATAAATAAATTTTTTTTTAAAAAAGTGCTAGAAATGAGAAAAAAAATATGACTTTGTATAAATGTCTATGTACCAGTAAGGTCAGAGAAAAGAACAAGAACTGCAACAACAGCAGCAGCAGCAACAACAACAACAACAACAAAAAAACCCAAGAAAACAAAAAAACAAGGAAAACAGATGAAAAAGAGAAAAAAAAATCTCAATGAAAAGTTAAAGAATTCTTCCTTCCATTGGAGTTAAAAAACAATTCTCAGCTTCTCTTCTCAGCAGTTTTAAATTGGGTTTTCTGGAGCATGATGCTCCACCCTCCAGATTGCTGGAGTGGGTCACGTAATCCCATAGATAGAACTCTTGGAGCCAGAGTTTAGGCACTTTGCTGAATGCCAGTTGGTCTGGGGACTTTAAATCAGCGTAGCTCCAGGGTCCAGCAATTGCCAGTTCATGCTGGAAGACTGTACCCCAGGGATCCCCCCTGGATTCCACTCATGTGGTGGAGGAGCCAATTCTGAGTCCCCTAAGTCACCTGCAGACCCTATGTTTCCTGGTCTTGTGTTCAGTCTACAAATTCTCTCTCTCCTGCCCTCACCTTTCTGAATTCCTGGCCAGACTCATCTCTCGCAGCTGGTCCTGCATGCAGCTGGATTGGAGGGGCAGGAGTAGAGCTGGGTGGGTTTCCATGACCAGTTGTCCCCTGTGCAAACCTCTTTCCATGTTCAACTTTTTCCTGGTCACTTACGCACACTCTATGTTGTGCAGTTTGTTTACTAGGCTTGTATTTCTGGCCACAATCATGTTTGCCAGGAATTGGCTCCCTCAGCTGCTGGCCCCCATGCCACAGCTGCAAAACAGTTTGTCCTTTACACACCATCTGGAGAGATGATGGCTTTTTTCCCCACACAAGAACATTGTGCAGCACACCTTTCAGTTTAGTTGGGCAATGTCCTTGATCTCTAAATATTCAGTTCCCAGGCATGCCTCAGGCCTCCTAAAAATATGGGTACCTTTAATTCCCTTATGTCTCCATTTTGCTCATGGAGGGACTGCTCTGTCTGGTGCTTTCAACCCAACTGTGGCAGTGGCTATGCCCCTGGGGATTTCTTCCTTATTTTATTATATCCAACCTCCTGAGTCCCCAATCTGCTTTGAATTTACAGTTTTAAATTCCAGTAAACTGCCCCCGCCTCAGCCCTTTTTTGTTCATTCACCTTGCTGAGAAGCTCCCTGTCTGCTTTCTTGGTTTCATGCCATGGAGCAGCCAGGAAAGCAGCCTGCTCTATTCTGACATCTTGAAATCCTTATTTTTGTTTTGACAAATTATGGAATGGGTGGAATTTCTTCCTAAGAAATCTCTGCTGCATGATTGATTCCAGCAATGTGTTGGATTCTTCACAAGCATCATCTCACTGAATTCAAGTGTGATATCACTTGTTATAGACAATGAAACCAGGATTAGATGATGTACTCCATTTGGGATGCTATAAAAGTATCTTAGACTGGGCATTTCTAGTAGAAATTCACTTCTCTTAGTTCTGGAGACTGGGATGTCTAAGGTCAAGACACCAGCAGATTGGGTGTCTGGGAACAACTAGTTCTCTGTTGCATAGGTGGTACGTGGTTGCTGAATCCTCACATGAAGGAAGGGCAGGGAACTGCCTATCAACCTCATAAGGGACAAATCCCATTTATGCAGATAGCATTGTAATCACTTCTCAAAATGCTCTGCTTCTTAATATCACTATTAAAAGGATTATATTGTAGCATGAATTTTGGAAGGACACTAAGACCATAGTAAGAATCCAACACATACCACAGCTGCTGAGAGTGAGAGAATTGAATACAGATTTATCTTCTTTTTAAAGCCATGAACTTATTTTCTAAGAGTGAAATGATAGGTGTTTATTGGGTTTCTCAGTGCCAAACTGAGAAATTTGGCACATATTTTCTTTCTAATGGGAATTTTCTCAAATCTTTTTTCTTGACATCTGTCTTGTATCGCACTTCTGTGACTATTTAGACTAAATACTTGACTACACAAAGGGTTTTATTTCCTCATTTCAAAAATTTTTTTTTAACTTGATTCCTTTCTTCTAGAGACTAGATGAAAATTTCAAGGGCAAGTCTTTAGTATCATCAGGAGTTGATTCCTCCCACAAGCTCAAGTTTTAGGCAAGGGAGCAATGTTCAGAGGTGAATAGATTGAGTTATGAGAGCTGACTTCATCAGCAGATTAATCCATTTGATGAATTATTAATTTGAACGGACTGCATGTGGTAACTCTAGGTAGTGGTGCATGGCTGGAGGAAGTGGGTCTCAGGGAGGGGGTATGCCCTTGGGGACTATATATGTCCCTGGCCCCTGCCTCTTGCTCTGCTTCCTGCCTGCCATGTGCTGAGCAGCTTTCCTCTGCCATGCCCTTCCACCATGATGTTCTGCCTCACCTTGGGGCTAAGAAATGGCCTTGGACTCAGACCTCTGAAATTGTGAGCCAAAATAAACTTTTCCTCCTCTAAGTGGTTCTTGTCAGATATTTTGGTCACAGTGATGAAAATCTAACAAACTTAGTGCTTTTTAGATTAGACTATTTTTATTGAATTATTATTGTTAACATTAGTACAAAAGAAAGCATACTTAAAGAGAAGCAGGGAAAGATGTGAAAATAATCAAACTAACATTGATATGAAGGGAAAGTTTGCCCCTTCGGAGTGTGGCTGTGTGTTCACTAAGGGTCAGGATTAAGTCTGAGCTGATTAAAATACCCTGATAATTAATTTTATATTGAGACTTCTTGATGGTGTAGAGGCAGAAAGTTCCCTGATAATGCAGCCACTGCTATTTGTGGATGTTAAATATTTCATTTTAACATTTTAAATGCAAACTTTTCAAGAGTCTCTTTAAAAAAATAAAGTCAACTAGTATAAGTGCAGAATGTGATTTAAGAAAAACTTCAAACAAATATAATTCTCAAAACAAAAACATAAACTTCAACCAATATAGAATGACTTCACTTTGTGGTGTAATTATTTTGAAAATTGTTAAATTAAGTTGTGAAAGAAATAACAAAAGCAAAGGGAGGTGTGTTGTTTATTTTACTGTTGTCAAAGTCATTGACAACTGTTATTTTTTCAAGTTTGACCTATTTATACCCATCTAAACTTGAGATATGAATAAATCATAACATATGAAAATACAGTTGTATCTTCTCTTTATTGGTATCAGGTGCTGGTTTTCTTTTTTTATTTTTTCAATTATCTAATCAGATGTATAAACACAACCTATTTGAGTCAGTTGGGAAGAGTTAGATAGAGACATCTCCATGTGGCTTCATGGTTTATGTATCTTTAATCTCTGTAATTTAGGACAATAATGAATACACACAAGATTGTTGCTTTGGCCTAGAGGTATTCATCTGATAGAAATAGCCATTGGAACTGCATCTGCATAAATTAGTCTCAGACTTGAGAGACCTGGTGGACAGAAATATAACCACTGAGAATTTAGAATACAAATTGTCTGGTTTACTCTAAAATGTTGGTACGATAAACTTGTACAAATAAGTATAAGGAACAGATTTTATTTGAAGGGTAAGTTTATGAAAATATTTTTTATCATTTTATTAAAAGAAAATAAACCCCAGACAGTATTCTTATAGGATTTGAGGAGGTAGTAACCTGAAAAGCTAGCTAAACAATACAAGGGTTTACATAACTGTATGTAAATAAATGAGGAAAAATCTAGATCCTCAACTAGTTGATAAAGTCAATAAAGACTAAGCATTTATACTTAAGCATGTTTTTAAATAAAATGGTTATTGCACACAAACATACACATGAATACATATTGTGATGTATATATAATATATTCTTCATCAGTTACTATTTTGAACACCCAGCATAAACACATGTAGTGTGTATATATTTGTATGCATAATGTGTATACGTATAAATTTATAATTTACATAATGCTCTGTTGTATTAAATGGTCTTGTAAAGTACAGAAATGGAGATATTTAAAAATCATAAGATAAAATTTAAAAAATTCTCGTGTTTAACTTTTTATTTATTTATAGTACAGAAATCACTTTTCTCCCATTAAAATCTCATTGGTGGTGTTCTGGTGGTCTACTTCTTTTACTGGTGCTCAGCATCATGGCCTCATGCCACAATATGCTATTACTGAGGGCAGAGTATGTCCTTACTTTGAGACTCAAACTGTCTACACTGGAAGCAAATTCATACTTTAAATACTCTTTTTAATAACATCAGAGATTGAGGATCCTGTCGTCTCATTATATGTTGTTATTTTACCCTTCAATGGGAGTGATAAAGGAGTTTATCTTCTCAGTAGGAGAAATAGCAACTCTGATATTTTCTTGTTGAGCACACATACCTCCATTTCAAACATTATTGACCTGTAGTTTCTTTGTAGGCAGTCTTAAAAGATGTGTGTCCATTTTGTGAGGGTTATTTGAGTTAAAATACTTGAAATAATATGTTTTATAAATCCAGCTAACTGGAAGCCTGCCTTGTACTAGCTTGATGGCAAATATTCAGTGCCTGTTTCTGATAGGACTTTCACTCTTCTCTTCACCTTCTCCCATGTCCTCCTTGATGCTGATGGCACAGCATACATCAGTCCACATAGTAAATGTTAGTAAGACTTAAACTCATTATTAATCTTTTTTGTGGTGCTGGGGATTGAACCCAGGGCCTTGTGAATGCAAGACAAGAACTCTACCAACTGAGCTACATCCCCAGCCTCATAATTATTAATTTTTGATAAATCTGCAATTAAAGAATTAGTTTTCCCACCCCTCAGTGGATTATCTTGGGAAAGATCCTGGATTGCCACATGCATGACACTTTGGAACCCATTATCTTGGACTTCTCAGCCTCCAGAACTGAGAGAAGTAAATTTCTGTTAGAAATATCGTCTAAGCTATTTTTATATCATCCCAAATGGAGTACATTTTCTAATTCTGATTTCTTTGTCTATAATAGGAGATAACATGGTGTAGCAGTGAGAATTCATTGAGATGATGCTTGTAAAGAATCCAACCCAGGGCTGTGGTTGTAGCTCCACTTGTCTAGCATGTGGGAGGCACTGGGTTCAATCCTCAGCACCACATAAAATATAAATAAATAAAGGTACACATCCATCTACAACTAAAAAACATTTAAAAAAAGAATCCAATGCAGTGTTGGAATCAATTGCCCTGTAGAGGCTTCCAAAGAAGAAAATTGCATATATTTATGTGTATATATACATACATATTCATACAAATGTATATATTCATACATATACATATATATATATGTACATTTCTAGAAAATCATAGCTATTTGGTCTCCCTCTGTGCAAATAGAATATTTAATTATAAACTTTCCTTTTCTAAGCAGAGGCCCAGACATTTATGACCTAGGGAGTTTAATCTTGAGTAAGCACAGTAACATTGAATATACAGACTTACCATTGCTTGGATGAATGACCCATAATACAGAGAAGGGAAAGGAAGGATGGCAACATATGTTTGGTTGGACTCACACTTAGATAGTCTGTGTTCTTCCATTTTAATTAAACTATTCTTTTGGGTTTTCCCAAAGATTTATATGCAGCCCTGTACTCTTTATATTCCAAAGGCACATGGAATCTTGACGCTTAAAGGTGCCTATGATATATCTAATCTAACTCTGATTCAAAGCATACATCCTCTCTACAAATGCCTTAGAGCTAGACATCCAGTTTCTGGGTTTCCACTTATAGCGGGAATTATTTCCTCCATAAATCAGTTGTAAAGGCTCCTATTATGATGTCTAATTCTCAACTCTTCAGCTGGGACAAATATAACGAAGAATTGCCAATACACTGCTGATGGATAGCATCCTGTGGTTCACTTTGCCATTTTTTTTCTAGAGTGGAATGTATGTGAAATAGAAATGAAACAACAACCAAAAAATACTCCTGTTGTTTTGGTGCAAAATAAAGTGATTTTGGTAGGTCCCTTGATTTGGCCTGTGTACTATACTAGTATTATTGTCAATGAAAAGTACAATCAACTTTTTTTTTGTTTGTTTTTTTTGCAGCGGGTAGAATTAGATGATGATTCCTAATGCATTGGTCAGCCAATGTGCCTACTGTCCCTAGGTTAAATTTTTTTATAAGCATTCCTGCGAAGAGGCATCCCTCTTCTGTTTGAGCATCTGAATTTGGAGTCCCAGATTTTTATGCTTACTGTTTCTAACCATCACTCTAGTCTATCAAAGTGCTTTGGAATTTTCATTCTGATTATCTGAAGAATTAACTCTTTATTTTTGCATCAAATTTGTTCTGTATCATGTTTATATCTTGTTCCCCAGATTTGATTTTAAGTTTTCTTGAAGACAGAGACCCTAAATTATGCATTATTGGCCAACGCACACAGTATAACATTTTGTAATATTTAATTCTTGGTTTGTTCTGATTTAGTTGTCAAGGTGACACAGAACTACGTTCAGCAGTATTGCCCTTTTCTAATTTGAAATAAGGTAAGCCTGGGCATATATTGGCAATGATGGAGGAGGAAAGTATTAAAGGACAGGGAACACAGGCAGAAATTGTCTTTGTGGCAGCACAGAAATGTGAAGAATTAGAGCCCGTGCTGTAGGGAGAAGTCCAGTTGTGAGCAGCTGGTTTCAGTGGCTTGGCATAGTCTGATGTCCTGGTTGGGACAGACCTGTCCACATGGTCTTCATAGAGAATATTTAATATTAGGATCATTTTTCTTCTGTGCAGGTGTCTTTCTTTCTGGTATCATCTCCAACATTAGTCTGTGCAGATAGCACTTATCAGCCTTATA
>JAJEJO010003547.1:35179-70563 GCA_020662805.1 Glaucomys volans
GAGAGAGAGAGAGAGAGAGAGAGAGAGAAACAGAAACACTGCTTTCCTTATAGAAATGCCTTTCAAAAAAATAAATGTAGTTTTGTGTTTGCCTGTCAAGGGTACTTACCACTCACTATGTGGCATGAGAACTATGGAGGTCAGACTCAAATAACAGAGAAGGAGAACTCAGAAATTCAGTTTATTAGGTCTCCACGTAAGGCCACGGCACCATTCTTCATAATCACCCTTCTTTGTCATTGCTGGAGCTGGAGAGAGATCACTGCTCTGCTGTTGTCATGAAATACACCCACTGGCCTTGAGGATCAAAAATCTGCCAATCTTCTGTTTGAGACAATTTTAGTATTCATGATTTGGTCAATGAGAAACATTTCTTAATTCTCTTGACATCAAGCCATATTTTTTAAGTGTTATCGTGTGCCTGCATATTGGGTCGGGTTTAAAGAGAAGCCGAGGTCACATGTAGGACCCACACATCTTCAAGGCTTAGCTTTAATCTAAAAGCCATTTGGTGACTGTGGTTCCACTCCGTCAATTACATGGTCCTCACAGTTTATGCCACCATTCTAAAAAGGTGTACTTATTGAGCTCTTACCACATGGCAGTATTATTCCAACATGGTAGATATGTTCATCTCGTCCTATGGGGTGAGTACAGTTATTACCACAATTATAACTGTCAATGTTGTTAGCACTTTCTGAAGCTAATTTGGCCCAGGCATGGAATCTCACTTGTCCAAACTCATACAGCTACTTTGTGGCAGAGCCAGGAGCAAACTGAGTCTCTACAGAGCCCCTGCTCCTTCTCATTATCCTTCCACAGATGTACACTGGGGTTTGAGGAAAAGAAAATCATGACTAGGGACATATTTTCTTCTAAATTGTATTTAAAAAATTTACACAAAAATGCCAGAAACATTGTTATGGTTGTTATGGTGCTGTGATTATCCCTCTGCCTCTAAGAAATGTCATGGTTTGTCTCCGGTCCCATTTGTGGTCAGGGAGCGCAACATGGAAAGAACACATGAGTGATGTTAGGTGTGAAGCTGACCACTGGCCAGAGGCTGTGCTGACTGTGCAAGCTCCGGGGTGGTCTATGCCTTTAATTCATAGTATTTGTCAATGCTAAGGACATTGTCTCGTAAGTTAGCTTATTTGTGTTATTAAGATTTTCCCCTCTGTCTCCTCTTATAAACTCCTTTTGTTGTCAGCATACTGAAATTTTTACCATGTACTGAAGTCAGGAAAGTTCAGGGAACTTTGATTTGCAACATATGTTCTCACACATGACTACCAAGGAGGAATTATTTATTGTGAATTTAATATATATTTATACTTATGACAAACACCTGGGAGGGTAAAAGATTTCCTATTTTGCTGGGTGCAGCAAATATTGTTCTCCATTTATCTTTTACCCATAGAGTTTATCCCTATCTTTGAGGGCAAGAATGATCTGTCTTCCTGATTTCTCTTTCCTAGCAATGGAGGACACAGTATTGGTGATACAGTGAACGTACAATAAATGTATTAATTCTAATAAGGAGCTAAAATAAACAGAAATCGATCCATTTGCTTTTTAAAATTGCCAGCCATTTGTTCAGCATGACTACAAAAATGAGTTTTTAGCCACATCAAAGTATGTTAATTAAAACTGTGTCCTCACTTCAGCCAGGTTGATAATTCAGCCTAAATTGACTGACTCCAGTTAATAACATGTAGCCACAGTCAGTGGTGTTTTAATTTAGAATTGTTTTGTAGAATTTGAATGACGTCTCACCAAGATTTGGATCCCATCCACTTAATTGCTTTTTACACTCTCATATCTCCTTCTCTAATACATAATGTGAATCTTAAAAACAAACTAGCTGCAGTTTGATTTTTACATTGAAGTGCTGATGAGTTTCATAGAACGTTTTTCACTCTTTCTTATCAAATGATATAACTTAATGAACCCTCCTTAAAGTCTCAGTGTGTCACACTGCACTGATAAAAGAGAGCACTAATAAGAGTGGCTATTTGTGAGTAAAAGAATAGAGAGAATAGGGCTGGTTTCTAAACAGAGTCCGTGCCGATTAGGCCATTGGAATATGCTCTGTTCTTTTATTCTACCTCTCAACATGGAGAATGGCCAAACAGAGTTTTTGGGATAAAAGAACTCATTTAAATGAGGTAGCTGTTCAAGTTGATTTGTTTTACATTTGGCTGCTGGATGTAAGGAATAGAGATATCGTCCATTACCAGAGTGAGCTGATCTGATGAAATGCTTCACTGTATGGCATGAATATTAATCAAGATTATTTTGGTTTTAAACAACAGATATTGACTCTGGCTAAATGAAGCCTAAGAAAATAAACAAAAAAGTTTACCAGAAGGATGAGGGTGAGTACATGTACTAAAGCAAGACAAGTCAAGCCTCAAAAGGGACAAGGCCAGCCAGCACCAGTTCTCCAGCACCCTGGGCCTCTAGCATGTCCCCTTCCTGTGGAACACCATCCATGGCTAGCAAATAAATCCAGACTTGGTTGAACTATCAGACATAGAAATCTGGCTCTCAGGAACTGACAGTCATGAGAGATCGTTCCAGATTGCCTGGAGTATGTGGTTTCTATGCAGTTGGTTCACTGCTGGAATTTGCATGCCCGAGATGTGCCAATGACCCGCTGGAGCAAAATTACTTGCTTTACTCCACCCCATCCTGTTTCTTATGGAAGAAGCTCCTTCCAGCCCCCTTTGAACCTATACCACTCTAAATAAAGGAAAGGTGGGGTCCTCCATTTTGTTAGAGCAGATCCTTTAGCCTGGCACAGCCTGTCATGCCCCTGGATCAAGAGATAATTGTCTCCCGTGTTTTTTTCTATTAAATAAATTTCTTAGTGATTAATTTATAGCCAGCCCATCCCTCCAACAGGAGCCCTTTCCCTTGCCCATGCAGGACATATGCAAGGTCTTCCTATGAGCATATGATTCTTCCAGGAACAGCAGAAATGTCCAGCAGCAGACTGAGTAGCTTACAACGCTGAGTCAGAGAGGAAAGGACCCTCTTTCCCCAACTCTGTTTCAAAGTACCACCCTGGAAGAGACTCTGAATGTCTTAGCTTTGGTCATGCTGCTTCCTTCACAGAGCAATCAAGGAGGGTTGTGGCTAAAGCACAAACTGTGGAGCCAGACCACCCACCTGCTACCTCTGTGATTGTGGTAATGTTACATAGTCACTCTGCACCTCAGTTTTTAATCTGCAAAATGGGTATAGCCACAAATTTTTAAGGTGAGGTATCATTTGTAGGCCTGAGCAATAGAAACTCCCACTTGTGACTCACAGTGAAGAGGGAAGCTATGAAGCTCTAACACCTTGTACTTCAGAATGTGTAGGTAGGGTCTACGTTTGGAGACAGGGTCTTTAAAGAGGTGATTGAGTTAGAAGGAGGTTGTTAGGGTGAGTCCTAATCCAAGACAACTGGAATCTTTATAAAAAGAGGAAATTTGGACTGACAAAGAGGTATCAGGGGCCTGGGGCTGTGACTCAGTGGTAAAGCACTTGCCTGTGTGAGGCTCTGGGTTCGATCCTCAGCACCACATAAAAATAAATAAAGAGGTATCAGGGACACACACATGAGGAGGAAGTGCGAAGATGGCTGTTCTATGAGCCAAGGGGAGAAGGCAACCCTGTTGACACCTTGATCTCAGACTTCTCCCCTCCAAGACTGTGAGGAAAAGTGTTTAAGTCACCCAGTCTGTGGCAATTCTAGCTGATACAACAGCTTTCCATACACCAAACTTTGAGACTTTCTAAGGTTTATTTTTTAATCTCATATGAAAGATTTTGAAATATTAGTAACCAGATGATCAATTAGGAATTATGAGGGAGGACCCCAAGATGGTGGTGGGGGTGTGGGAAAGGGTGGAGCCCTGTGTTTCAGGGTGAGGGGCTGTGAAGCCCTAGTGGCTTTGTTTGTTTAGCCCTGGATGCTCCAAGCAGGGGGCTAGGCAGACAGGGCTCCCAGAGAACAGCGTTGCTTCTTCTTACTCTTTTGCTAGGATGATATGGTTTTGGGGTAAGTCCTTCTAACTTGGAGGAGTCTTTATTTATGACATTAAAATTGTACACAGAAAATGTGGTCTCCATTTTTATTCATGCCTGGGATCCCAAACATATTAAAACAATATGGGGATTGGAGGTCTATGATGGACACAGCTTCAGTCCTCCATCCTGCTGTCTGGTGCATGACTTGACCACCATGATTTGCCACCCCCATTTGCCCTGTGTGAATGATAGGACACTTTTCTACGGGAATGTGGAAGCTTTTATTAGAGAAATAAGGGGATATTGTAGAAAATGACATAAAATGATATTATTCCCTAAAATAAGAAGTTTTTCTCTCTTCCATGATGTATGGACATGATTTTATATTTGTTTTATTCCCATTTCATATGTCATTCTTAAGAATAAGCACCTTAAGGTAATGTGCAGTCTCAAATTTTAAATTACATTATAAATGTTGTGCTTAAAATCAAATGTTAAAATGTTGGGAAGGATGAGGTAAATTGTCCAATTTACTGTAATTCTTCCTCATCATTTCCCAGAACAATGTGTTATTATTAAATGGAGAAAAACTGTACTATAATCTAGACTAAAGTTCCTGAAGCCTAACACTTCATACTTCTGAAGAAGAAAATAAAAAAGGGAACAACCTTATGAGAAGGAGAGCAAAGGTATGCTTCCTCATGAAAAGATGAGGAGTAGAGTTTGTGTGTATGTGATTAACATTTGCCTCTGTCACTCTGTTGCAGATGATTACCTTCAATTTCCAAGCATAAGAGCATTCCTGCCAAGTCTCTGAGATACAGACTGAGTGGTTGGAGGAGGGCTAAATGACTTTTAGATTTAGTCTGCAATGGTATAAAACTAGAAATAGATAATAAACTATAGATTGGATTTGTTAATTTATGAGGCATTTTATTCTGTCAAAAGAAGGTAATTCATTGCCACCCGTGTCAAAATTGCCCTACGAAAGATATTTTATATTTAACCTGACAGTTTATTTTTCAACAGTATTTTTTTGAAACTGACACCCCTGAATACATAAACCAGCAATGTTCTTCCTCCGTATAAGCCAGCAAGGCTCAGTGACTCTAGATTCAGTTCAATTTATCTTCAAAATGGGATATTTATTCTTTCACCCTAACCATAGGAACAAGGTGTGAGACAAGATCTTTAGGGGTGAAGACTTTTAGAGTTATTCAATTGAAAATTGAGTAAGTCCACTAAAATTGAAGCTTTGTTGATGTGTGGGTTTGTATAGTTTCTAAAAATGGAATTTTGAGGCTTCAGTTTAGTCTGCTAAGTAAGTTTGACCAGGGAGGGCTTGTAAGGAGAAGCCAAAAATAATATTGACAGTAAGAGTATAATATAAAATTTGTTATCACACTGTGTCATAATAGTGGTATGAAAAACAAGAGTATTCCATTCTTAAGTACGTATCAAGGGTCCCTATTTGTCAGCCAGCGTACAAGGTGATGGTAATCAAAACCAGGCTTGAGCTCCACTCACTGAGAGTTAACAACCCAATGAGAGAAGCAGCATTGATTTTTTTAAAAAGGTATTTGGTTCCCTGTTACCAAGAAGTTCATGTCGATATTTGTGCCTAAACTATAGACAATGGATGCAGACTGGCGGTCTCTAGAAAGGTTTCCCTGAAAAGGTGAAGCTGAAGTTGAGATCTGAAGGACGAGAAGGAATTAGATAAGCCAAGGGAAAGGTAAATAAAGCCCTTTCAAGGCGTCAGGAGCAGCATGTCAAGAGGCAGTGGAGTAGGTCAGGAGACTGAGGCTGATGGATCATCAGAGGATTTATTTCACAAGATTGTTAGAGTGTTAGTGAGAAGTCTTTATGTGAAGGTGATGAAATTTGCTGCACATTCTGTAGCTTACAGTGATAGCACTAAATGCATGAGGACTAATATAGTAAATGATCTGAGCTTTAATATATTTTATTTTTGGGCTTTGGTACACAGTCAAGTACTTTATTTTTTAAATCATTTTATTCTATTTTTAACTATTGTCATTATTATTAGAATTTTATAGTTATACATAGTAGGTGAGTTTATCCTGATAAACTCAGATATGCAAGGATTTCAATTGCAATTCATTTTATTCTATTTTTTAATTGACAAATAATTATATATATTTATGGGGTACAATGTGATGTCTCAATACAGGTTCATATTTAGAATGATCCAGCCTGATTTCATCATGGCTTGAGCTTAAACAGCTTACTCTCTGCTGAACATATTAAATTAAATTTAGTTCATCCTGGTGTCTGCTGGATCTAGATGATCCTTTGAGCCAAATGATTAAAGTGGTACCTAGCTCATTTTTCTTTGTAATGATACATGATCTCCATTGATAGCTCTAGAATGTTAGAGACAGAGACAGGATGACTTAGGAGAACAATCTTCTTCTGTTAGAGAAACTGAAGCCAAGAGGAAGGGGACATTGTCTATGATTTCATAGCAACATAGTTACAGAGTCACATATAATAAATTATAAATTATTTGTTATATTATAAAATATAAATTACTTAATTTCTATTCCATAGCTTTTATTCATCACACACAAGTTACAATTACAGTGTGACCTATTTTAGGGATTCAGTATTCTCAGAGGAGCTCCTGTCTTCTTTTGAAGGGCCTCCAAGAGAATGCCATGAAAACAGTTTAACACATCTGGCTCTGATAATGATATTGACGGCCAGCTGTTATAATATTAACAGTACTACGAATCTGGTGGCAGAGATCCAGACAGACAAAAGATTTGGATATAGCCTACTTAAAATAAATACCTTATACAAATGGAAATCCTTTAAAACCAGCTTTGAAAGCAGCCAGAATTGGTTTCTTGCTGCCAATCACTATGGGTAGGCAATTTTGATGAAGCGTGGTACAGAAAAATTAATCCTCTTAATCAAAATCTAACTTGAAGATACTTAGACTTTGATTCTTCTTAAAGGTCACATATAACTGTCTTACATTCACACATGTATCCACTCATACTCACACACACAAATCGTTTTCATCATATGTCTTTCAAATTGGTGACATATGTGGCTTTTTGGAAAGTTGAGCTGGAGCTGAAAACTACTCCATTAATTGCATGTCACAGATGCACTTTGCTGGAAGATCCTCTGTGCTATGTGTGGTAAGGGAGTATGTGCATTTACATTATTTATGTTTATGAAGATCACAGATTGATTATTTCAGCTTGGTCTTTTTTTTGGGGGGGGGTTGTTCAAAGGAAAAGCAATATCATCAGGTGGGACCATGAGACCTGATGGGAGAAGCCCCTGGAAAACTTCCTGGCATGGGACTCTGTTCTACAAGTGAAGCACTTGTGAGTTCCTGTTTTGTTTAATGATAAGAATTGTTTTCTCTGATCTTCCTAACAGTGTTTTGGTGAGATCATCTGTTTAAAGCTTTGCTGATCTGAGCTAGATTTGAGAGCCCTTCTGTGTGACCTTCTCTCTTGTTTCTAGTCCCTCAGAGAACTCTAATATGGATCACAGTGCCGCAGTGGAGTTTTAATTAATTCATTGAACTCTGACACTAGTGACTGATTTAAAGCAGAATTCTATGGTGTTTCATGTCCAGTAAACAATAAGAAATGTCCTTTCTTTCTCATTCTGCATTCCCTCAATAGTAGATATATATATCTATGTATTTATATCTCTATATCTATCTATCTAGCTAGCTAGCTTTATCTAAATATGTAAATATAGCTATCTATGCCTGTCTTTTCTACTATGGGATAAGACCTCTGAGACCAGAAACTATGTCTCAACTACTATTTCCTTCCCCACAGACCAAGCTATCAAATTAATTTCAAAGAATCATAGGGTCCAAAATCCAAAGTTGTTCTAAAAGAAAACTTACAGAATGAACCATCTTTATGTTTAGAGCTCCTTATTGTATGTGTGTGTGCATACATGCACTATCACACAATTTAGACAATGTAGATTTTACCAAAATATAAATGTGTAAATACAAGTGTTTATATACTTGTCTATTTTATATTTATGAATAAAATAAATTATTTCTAAAATATGTATATTCATGTTGGTGAAGATATGAAACAAAAATTAGTGCCTACTAATTCATTCTACTTGAATTAAAATATAATTTTGATTTTTGTATTTTACCACTCATATTCTTAATTTTCAGGGTTACTTTAGGAAATGCATTTCTTGCTTCATCTGCACCAAGATGAAGTGAATAAGCTTCAGAGCAGTGAAAAGAGGTGTTAGAACTCAGGGGAAGAGTAAGTGAAGTATAGATGGCAGCCTTTGCCAGTGATGTCATAGTTTGCTGCTGTTAGAGGCTGGATTGGTTTGCAGGGATACACATTTGATTCTGGTGTTGGTAAAGGGGATGGTAGAAATCTGTAGTTTTTACCAGAACCTGACTGCAGTAACAAGATATCATTGGTTCCCTGGTCCTGGGAAGAGCTACATAATAGATCCTATTCATGTGTTGCCTGAAACTCATCTCTAATAATAATTCCTAAATTAAAAAAATATGGAGATGTTTTCATTCAGTATTTCATTCAGCATCCACTAAGCACCAACTTTATGCAAATGCAGTCTTAAACTCTTAGAATACATGGATGAATCAGGTATAGCTTCTCCTCTTAAGGAACTCTCAGTTGAAGAATTTACTCCTGCAGATCAAAGTGAAGGTGCATGTGTGTGTGTGTGTGTGTGTGTGTGTATACATGAGCATGTGTTTTGTCGATCTCATTTATTTATGAACATAGTGTAGTCTCTTCTGTGTGGGTGTGTCTTTCAGCCGGTTTTTATTCTTTTTTAAAAAATTTTGATTCATTGTACAATAATGTAGTACAATTATCATTTTTCTGGTTGTACACAAAGTAGAATCATGCCATTTGTGTATTCATACATGTACATAGGGTAATGTACATGATGTTTGTCTCATTCTATTATCTTTCCTTCCCTACCCCCTCCCTACCCATCATTTCAGTCTACACAATCCATCTTTCTTCCATTCTTCCCTTACCTCCCCCATCCCCGTTATGTATTATCAACCACTTACCAGAGAAATCATTTGGCCTTTGGTTTTTTGGGACTGGCTTATTTCACTTAGCATGATATTCTTCATCTCCATACATTTACCTGCAAATGCCATAATTTTATTCATCTTTATTGCTGAATAATATTCCATTGTGTATATATAACACAGTTTCTTTATCCATTCATCTATTGAAGGGGCAGCTAGGTGGGTTCCACAATCTAGCTATTGTGAATTGAGCAGCTATGAACATCGATGTGTCTGCATCACTGTAGTAATCTGATTTTAAGTCCTTTGGGTATAGGCCAAGGAGTGGGATAGCTGGGTCAAATGAAGGTTCCATTCCAAGTTTTCTAAGGAATCTCCACACTGCTTTCCAGAGTGGTTGCACCAATTTGCAACCCCACCAGCAATGTATGAGTGTACCTTTTTCCCCACATCCTCGCCAACATCTATTGTTGCCTGTATTCTTGTTAATAGACATTCTAATTGGGGTGAGATAATATCTTAGGGTAGATTTGATTTGCATTTCTCTTATTACTAGAGATGTTGAACATTTTTTTCATATATCTGTTGATTACTTGTAAATCCTCTTCTGTGAAGTGTCTGCTCATTTCCTCAGCCCATTTATTGATTGGGTTATTTGTATTCTTGGTGTAGTTTTTTGAGCTCTTTATAGATTTTGGAGATTAGTGCTTTATCTGAAGTGTGTGTGGCAAAGATTTTCTCCCACTCTGTAGGGTCTCTCTTCGCATTATTGATTGTTTCCTTTGCTGAGAAAAAGCTTTTAAGTTTGAATCTATCCCAGTTATTGATTCCTGCTTTTATTTTTGTGCTTTAGGAATCACATTAAGGAAGTCTGGTCCTAAGTTGATATGATGAAGATTTGGACCTACTTTTTCTTCTATGAAGTGCAGGGTCTCTGATATAATTCCTAGGTCCTTGATCCATTTTGAGTTGAGTTTTGTGCAGGGTGAGAGATAGGGGTTTAGTTTCATTATGCTACATATGGATTTCCAGTTTTCTCAGCACCATTTGTTGAACAGGTTATCTTTTCTCCATTGTATGTTTTTGGCACCTTTGTCAAGTATGAGATACCTGTATTTATGTGGGTTTATCTGTGTGTCCTCCATTCTGTACCATTGATCTACCTGTCTATTTTGATGCCAATACCATGCCATTTTTGTTACTCTTGCTCTGTAGTATAGTTGAAGGTCTGGTATTGTGATACCACCTGCTTTGCTCATCCTGCTAAGAATTGGTTTAGCTATTCTGGGTCTCTTATTCTTCCAAATTTCATAATTGCTTTCTGTATTTCTATGAGGAATGCCATTGAGATTTTAATTTGAGTTGCATTGAATTTGTGTAGTGCTTTTGGTAGTATGGCCATTTTGACAATATTAATTCTGCCTATCCAAGAACATGGGGGATCTTTCCATCTTCTCAGATTCTCTTTGATTTCTTTCTTTAGTGTTCTGTAGTCCTCATTGTAGAGGTCTTTCACTTCTTTTGTTAGATTGATTCACAGGCATTTTATCTTTTTTGAGGCTATTGTGAATGGGGTAGTTTTCCTAATTTCTCTTTCAGAGGATTCATCACTTATGAATAAAAATGCTTTAGATTTATGATTGTTGATTTTATATCCTGCTACATTACTGAATTCATTTATGAGTTCTAAAAGTTTTCTGGTGGAATTTTTCGGCTCATCTAAATATAGAATCATATCATCTGCAAATAGTGATAGTTTGAGTTCTTCTTTTCCTATTCGTATCCCTTTAATTTCTTTGGTCTGTCTAATTGCTCTGGCTAGAATTTCAAGGACAATGTTGAAAAGAAGTGTTGAAAGAGGGCATCCCTGCCTTGTTCCAGTTTTTAGAGGGAATGCTTTCAGTTTTTCTCCATTTAGAATGATGTTGGCTGTGGGCTTAGCATAGATAGTCTTTATAATGTTGAGGTATGTTCCTACTATCCCTATTTTTTCTAGTGTTTTGAGCATGAAGGGGTGCTGTATTTGATCAAATGCTTTTTCTGCATCTGTTGAAATAATTATGTGATTCTTAACTTTAAGCCTGTTGATGTGATGAATTACATTTATAGATTTCTGGATATTGAACTACCCTTGCATCCCTGGGATGAAACCTACTTGATCATGGTGCACTATCTTTTTAATATGCTTTTGTATGTGATTCGCTAAAATTTTGTTAAGAATTTTTGCATCTGTGTTCTTTAGGGATATTGGTCTGAAGTTTTCTTTCCTTGATGCGTTTTTGTCTGGTTTTGATATCAGGGTGATATTAGCTTCATTGAATGAGTTTGGAAGGGTTCTCTTCACTTCTATTTCATGGAATACTTTGAGGAGTATTGGAATGAGTTCTTCTCTGAAGGTCTTGTAGAACTCATCTGATAGTTCATCTGGTCTTGGACTTTTTTTGGTAGGTAGGTTTTTGATGACTTTTTCTATTTTGTTGCTTGAAATTGATCTATTTAAATAGTGTGTGTCCTCCAAATTCACTTTGGGTGGATCATAAGTCTCTAGAAACCTGTCGATGTCTTCGAGATTTTCTATTTTGTTGGAGTATAGATTTTCAAAATAGCTTCTAATTATGTTTTGAATTTCAATAGTTCCTTTCTCATGATGAATTTTAGTAATTTGAGTTTTCTCTCTCTTCTTTGTTAGTGTGTCTAAGGATTTATCAACTTTTTTATTTTTTGAAAGAACCAACTTTTTGTTTTGTCAATTTTTTGAATTGTTTCTTTTGTTTCAGTTTCATTGATTTCAACTCTGATTTTAATTATTTTCCGTCTTGTACTACTTTTGGTGTTGATCTGTTCTTCTGTTTCTAGGACTTTGAGCTGTAATGTGAGGTTGTTTATTTGTTCACTTTTCATTCTTTTATTGAATGCACTCCATGCAATGAATTTTCCTCTTAGTACTGCTTTTATAGTGTCCCAGAGATTTTGATATGTTGTTCTCATTTACCTGTAAGATTTTTTTATTTCTCCCCTGATGTCTTCTGTTATCCATGCATCAGTAGTTTCTGTTTTTTATTTTACCATTGATTTCTAATTTCATTCCATTATGGTCTGATAGAATGCAAGCTAGTACAGCTATCTTTTTGTTTTTGCTAAGAGTAGTTTTGTGGCATAACATATGGTATATTTTAGAGAAGGATCCATTTGCTGCTGAGAAGAAAGTATATTCACTCATTGATGGATGGAATATTCTATGTATGTCTGTTAAGTCTAAGTTATTGATTGTGTTGTTGAGTTCTATGGTTTCTTTGTTCAATTTTTGTTTGGAAGATCTGTCCAATGGTGAGAGAGGTTTATTAAAGTCACCTAATATTATTTTGTTTTGGTCTATTTGGTTCCTGGAATTGAGAAGAATTTGTTTGCTGTACATGGATGTGCCATTGTTTGGGGCATAAATATTTATGATTGTTATGTCTTGCTGATTTATGCTTCCCTTAAGCAGTATAAAATGTCCTTCTTTATCTCTTCTGACTAACTTTGGCTTGACGTCTGCTTTATCTGAAATGAGGATGGAAACCCCCGCTTTCTTACTGAGTCCATGTGCGTGGCATGTTTTTCCCCAATCTTTCACCTTTAGTCTGTGGGCATCTTTTTCTATGAGATGAGTCTCTTAAAGGCAGCATATTGTTGGGTCTTTCTTTTTGATCCAATCTGCCAGTCTATGTCTTTTGATTGATGAGTTTAGGCCATTAACATTCAGGGTTATTATTGAGGTATGACTTGTATTCCCGGTCATTTTGGCTTTTAATTTGACTTGGTTTCTCCTTTAATTGGCTATTCCTTTAGGGCAATTCCTCCCTTTGCTGACTTACATTGTTGGTTTTAATTTCTTTCTCTTGGTATATTTTGCTGAGAATGCTCTGTAGCGTAGGCTATTTGTGAATTCTTTTAGATTGTGTTTATCATGGAAGGATTTTATTTCATCATCAAATCTGAAGATAAGTTTTGCTGGGAATAAGATTCTTGGTTGGCATCCATTTTCTTTCAGCACTTTGAAATATATTGTTTCAGGCCCTTCTTGCTTTTAGGGTCTGGGCTGAGAAATCTGCTGATATCCATATTGGTTTCCCTCTGTATGTAATCTGATGATTTTCTCTTGCAACCTTTAAAATTCAATCTTTAGTTTGTATATTAGGTATTTTCATTATAATGTGCCTCAGTGTGGATCTGTTGTAATTTTGTGCATTTGGTGTCCTGTAAGCCTCTTGTATTTGATTTTTCATTTCATTCGTCAGATTTGGGAGATTTTCTGATATTATTTCATTGAACAGATTGTTCATTCCTTTGGTTTGTATCTCTGTGCCTTCCTCAATCCCAATAATTCTTAAATTTGGTCTTTTCATGATGTCCCGTATTTCTTGGAGGTTCCTTTCATCATTCCTTAACATCTTCTCTGTTTGGTTGACTTTGTTTTCAAGATTAAATATTTTGTCTTCATTGTCTGAGGTTCTGTCTTCCAAGTGATCTAGCCTGCTGGTTATGCTTTCTTTGGAGTTTTTAATTTGATTTACTGTTTCCTTCATTTCAAGGATTTCTGTTTGTTTTTTTGTTTTTGTTTTTTTCAGAATCTCTATCTCTTTATTAAAGTGATCTTTTGCTTCCTGCAGTTGCTGTTTTAGCTGTTTATTGGTGCCATCATTCATCGCCTGCATTTGCTTTCTTATCTCATTGTTAGCTTCTTGGATCATGTTAATTATGTACATTCTGAGCTCCCTTTCTGACATTTCTTCTGCCATGTTGTCATTGGGTTCTTTTGGTATAGCATCTAGGTTTGTTTGGGACACTTTCTTCCCTTGTTTTCTCATGTTGCTCATGTATCTTCCCCTCTAGCATTGTGAATCCTAGGTATTGCAGTTTCCCCTTAAAGACTTATAGTGTCCCTGCCAATTTCCAACAGCTCGTCTTGAGGTGAGAGATTAATATTAGCAGCACACCATATAAACAATATGTGTCCTTAATCCAAATAGTCTGTATTAAGATATTAACTCTGTTATCTTAATAGGCAGAGATGAGTTCAAATTATTATGTACAGCATAACCAATAAGTTTGCAATAAGGACAGCAATTTCTAATGGTGGACAAAGAGGATGAGGAGGGGTATAGGATATAGCACTATTGAGATAAGATGTGAGTCTATAGAGATACTATGTTGTAGGAATAGTGAAAGCAGAATTAAGAGAAATAGGTTGTTAGCATGAGAAAAGGGAGAAAGAGTCTCCAAGGAAATGGATATATAAGAGGAAGAGGCAGATAGAGTGATAAGAATATTAATGAAAGAAAAAAGTAGGAATATAGTAGGTATAATAGGAATAATTATAATAATACTACTAATTGAAAAAGTTCTGCAATAAAATTATACTGTACTATTCAAACCTCCTATTTTTCAATAGTCTGATGCCTGAGAAGTGCGTGATAATGCTGTGACCCAAGAAGGATGCTGTCCCACTACCTCCTGGTTGGGAATAATCAAAGCTTGCGGGCAAAGGTGACCCGGTGTTGATTGATGGTCAGTCACAGTGCAGGCGCTTGACTGCAGGCCAGGGCATGGGCCTGGGCACTAGACCTAGGATGGGGGCACAGACTGATGGTGCGGGCGGGCCTGTGCTCCATGCTGGGGATTCAAATGGTGGGCCTGTGCTCAGAGCTGGAGATCTGAGGGGGCAGGCCTGTGCTCCTTGCTGGGGATTTGAGTGGGTGGTCTTGTGCTGGGAGCTGGGGATTCCCGTGGCGGACCTGGTGGCGCAGTAGGCCTATGCTTGGTGCTGGAGACACTGGGCCTGATGGTGCGGTGGGCCTGTTATAGCGTAGTCTTATATCATTTTCAATTGCAATATATCCTAGGGAAAAAGTTTTTTTTCCACGTTTTTAAATTGGTGCATACAATATAACAATATAATTTGATCGGTATCACTCCCTAGCACTTACTCCTCCCTCCCCTCATCCCACCCCTTAGTCCCTTTCCTCTACTGATCTCCCTTTGATTTTCATAATTCTCACCCTCCCAACTTTCAGGGAGGTAGACATGAGGAAGTAGGCTTGAGGAACAGAAAGAACTTTTTTAATTTAAATAATTAAATAATTATTTTAATTTACAAACATAATTATATATATTGACCACGTACAGCATGATGTTTTGAAATATGTATATATTGTGGAGTGGATAAATTGAACTAATTAACATTCAGGTATGTGAAAACTTGAGTTCTGAAGCCATGGAGACCTTGGTGGAAACTCAGGGCCTGGTGGCCACTGTGTACTATGATCTTCAAGTCTCTCAGCCTCTGGGCTTTTTCAGTGACCTGGGAATGATAAAACCCATTCCCAGTGACATGACAATGAATTGAGATGACTTAGGTAAAGTATCTGGGATCTGGTTGGCATTTGATAGTTGCCTAGATTCACTTGAATCCAATTGTAAATCCACACCCTCAACATTTTGATGTGTGAGAGCCAGGCTCCCCTCATGGCCAAGAACTCTAGTTTGGAGCCAGCTTACTGAGGTTCTAATCTTGGTCCTGTTCTAGTTTATTGATCATGAGGACCTTATCAAATATCTCTGAACCACTGTTTCCCCATTGGTATTATGGTATGAAGTAATAAGGGAGTTAGCATTAAGAATAGAATATTCCCCGTATGTGTACAATGAATCAAAATGAAGTCTGTAAAAATAAAAATAAAAAAGAATAGAATATTAAGAATAGTTCCTAGCTCAGACTAACTACTACATGAATATTTGTAAAATCAAATGCATGTGGCTTATTTGACTCTATAAGAATCTATTTTATAATGATTTAGATATAAACATAAATGTTCATGCATTTTCAGGCATTTTAATCAAATTTTCAATAGTGAAATGACAGAGATCATAACAAAGTGAACTACTGACTAAATTATCTCTACTCATGTGTTTGATATGTCCTTCCATAATAAAAATTACTAGGTGGACTAATATGATGCTTTGTAAAAAATTTTCTTTCTTTCTCATATTAGGTACTATTCTTTTGAGTGTGTTATGTATGGTGTTAGGGACTGAACTGAGGGGCACTCTACCACTAAGCTACATGCCCAGAACTTTTTATTTTTAACACTTTGAGAGAGGGTTTTGCTAAGTTGCCTAGTGTGACCTAGAATTTGCAATCCTCCTGCTTCAGCATCCCAAATTGCTGGGGTTACAGGTGTGCACTACTATGCCAGGGTTTGGGTACTGTTTTAGTCAGCTGTTCTGCTGCTGTGATTGAAAGGATCTGACCAGCACAATTATAGAGGAGAAAAGGTTTATTTGAGGGCTCATGGTTTCAGAGGTCTTCGTCCATAGAAGGCTGGCTTCATTCCTCAGGGCTCCAGGTGAGACAGAACATCATGATGGAGGAGCATGGCAGAGGGAAACAGCTCACATCATCAGGAAGCAGAGAGAGAGAGAGAGAGAGAGAGAGAGAGAGAGAGAGTCAGTCTCCACTCTCCAGATACAAAATATATACCTTCAAGTCATGCCCCAATTCTAATCTCCTCCAGCCACACCCTACCACTTCAATTAATCCCATCAGGAATTAATTCACTGATTGGGTTAAGACTTTTACAGCCAATCATTTCTCCTCTCAACCTTCCTGCATTGTCTCACAGGTAAGCTTTTGGGTGAAACCTCACAACCAAACCATAATAGGTACTGTTATTTGTTTTGTTTTATTTACCATTTTTGTTGCTAAAAGTTTTCAAGCTTATATTTTTTTAAAAACTTACCAAAGTACAGATTTTCAGATTCACTAATTTCAACCATCATATTTAATTGTTAGGATAAATACAATTCTGGGGATTAATTAATCTTCTGCCTACTTGGGAAATGTATGAAGGGTGAGAGATTTAAAAATCAGCTGTTAGAGTGTGACTTTTAAAATCACTGTGGTGGATGCCAGGAATTCTGCAACCTCTATGGCTCATTGCTACTGATACTGTTGGATTGAACATAGTTTTACAAGCAACTTCATTACTGTGACTCACAGGCAATTAACATTGACATTCTCTAATGAAGAAGTTACAGCTGTCACTGTGACATTGGCGAACCAACTGTCATAACTGATAAGTGACTGAAGTTATTGGGTAGGAACAGTATTATTGTTTTGGTATGTAACTAAGGTCAAGGAGATATTTTATCTGTTAGTTCTAGTAATGTAAATGTCAAAAACCTGATATATGTTTATGTTTCTTCCTGCCAAAGACTTAGAGATATTTTGGAAAGCATCAATACATTAACATATATTCTGTTATAAGGAACATTTGGAAAAGAGAATATGACATGCATTGTCTATTCTTTTTAAGATTCTAATTATCAAGTTTCTAACATAACTCATTCTTTAATTACTGTTGTCTCTCTCCACACTTTATTTTTATTTGTTCTTTTTTAGTTATACATGACAATAGAATGTATTTTGGCAAATTATACATACATAAAGTATAACTTATTCTATATAGGATCCCCATGTTGTTATACATGATGTGGAGTTAGGTCATGTGTTCAAATACAAGGCTAGGAAAGTTATGTCTGATTAATTCTACTGTCCTTCCACACTTATTTTTGAATGATACTGATAAGTGATTAAGATTATATGTAAAATAGGGGATTTCCATTCAATTTTAGTTTCAGATCAATAATAATCATACTTATAAAATAATTTGGTATTACCTGAACTTAAAAATCTAACAGGTGCTGTAAGTCTAGCACAGTGACAGCCCTTGCCTAGCATGCACAAAGCCCATAGTGGGATTCTCAGCACCAAAAACAAAACAAAACAAAACAGAACAAAACCCCAGGAGAGTCCCATGCTTTTTTTGTTAAGTCTGGCAGTCCTATAAATAATGTCTGAAGTGCAAGAAGTAAGCCAGTGAAATCTGGTTCAAAAGTTTAACAAACATTTCAAGATGAAGACCAACCATTGCTTTTGTGAAATACTTGATATCTCTAGGAATCTCTTGAGTTTTCAGATGCCTGCAGTGTGACCATATTAAGGCACCCAGCACAATAAATTATCATTTGACTTTGGTGAACTTTCACATGCTAACCTATGAAGGCAGGGACCTTGTCTTATTCATCTTGGAGTCACTGGAATATAGCTGTGTGCCTGGCAGGTAATACAGATCTTCACATATTTGTTAATGGATGATGGAAGCTCATTGGTGCCCAGTCTTCAAGGCCCTACAGAGGTCTAGGGAAATGGACATCCAGTGGACCTCAAATTCCTCTTAGGTGCTTCCAATTTAACATATCCCGAACTTAATTCATCATCTTTCCATGAAACCTTGTTTTTATCCTAGTTAAAGGCAGCACCATTCATGTGGTCAACTGTGCTACAGACTTGAAATCATCCTAGATACATCCCTCCCCATTCCTACTTCCTTTTGTCTATTTAGTACATAAGATCCTAAAGGCTCTATTTAAATATCTCGTGTATACAGCCCTTATTTCCAATCTCAGAATAAAAGGGAAGCATAGCAGAACAAGAGACAAAGTAGAACTGAAAATTATTTAAGAATGTGAACATCTTTTGGTTCAGCATCTGTGCATAATTCTAAAAACAAGCACCACCCCCAAATTTCTCATACCTGAGTTTATAAAAGGAGTCTATTAAATTTTTAACAGAATTTTGAGTGAAATCTGTGGTTAGTTTGAACTTAGACATCTACGCAATATAATTCAGGCACTGAAATATTGATCTGTGAAAATCTTACTAAATTTTAGTATAATATATAATAAAAGTTTATTTTAATCAACCAATTAAATGCATCATTATTATATTAAGTTGCATTTGTAAATTTCCTGAAGAAGTTGTGTAAATACATGATTTATGCTCATCACAGGCTGGCAAAGACTTCACAAACTGACTAGCAATTGCCTTTGTGAACAGAATTAATTGCATTTCATTAATGCTAAATTAATCTTTGCAAATTAGGATTCTGTGTGTCAAATCCTCATGAAGTGTAAACGTTGATTTACTTCATTAGACTGGAGAAAGAAATGCCTCTGAGAATGAGAGTTTCCACATAAATATATTTTCTAGCTAATTAAACCTCTACAATATTTGCATTTCTATAATTATGAGAGAAGTTAAGAACTTTAAAAACCATACATGAAAAATGGGTTTGAACTCTAAAGCACTGAATACTTTTGCTTATACCACATAGCTCAATAAGTACAACATTAGCTATTGAAGTTCTGAGTATCCTCTTTTCTACCATGTTCGCCATCATTATCTGAAGTTTGGAGTTTATCATATGATGTGCTCTTTTAAAATGTTATTTTACTATATAATTCTGCATTACTAAGTTTTATATGCAGTCTGGTATCGAATGTTTATAAGCATACACACATATGCATAAACATAAATTGTATGTTGTTCATTTTTAAATGCTACTCTTTCCTGCTCAATTTGAGTTTAGAGAGATCTGTCTATATTGATACATGTAACTCTAGTTCATTTATTATCACTGTTATTGTAAGTTTAGCATTACTCAGTTAATTGACTGGTTGAATTCAGATTTTTTTCAGTTATGAAATTGCTTATCTCTGCACACAGGCTTGCATTTTGTTGGGTTATGTACATATAAGTGGGATTTCTGGAACATGGGATAATATATACCTTCAACTTTATGAGACGTGGCAGAACTGCTGACTAGTATCATGGTATCAATTTACACTAATCAACAATGAATAGAAATTTCCTTTCCTCCATATCCTCTTCCATTCATGATGTTGTATGACTTTTGTGTATATAGTAGGATCACCTTGTGGTTTAATTTGTATTTTCCAGATTGCTAATGACTTCAAAACCATTTTTATTAATATTTATTGTTCATTTGAAATTTGTCTTCTCTGAATGGTGCTTTCTTTCTCATAATAACTCTTCTTTTTTTCTCTTTTTGATTTGTACAGTCCTTTGTATGTTCTGGATTTAAATCCAACTCCACCCCCACTTTCATTTATGTATTTGTGTAAATTGTTCATCATGCTTTTTATTCTTTTATGTATAGGAGGTTAGAATTTTTATATGGTTGATGTCTTGGTCCTTTAAGTGCTGATATAACAAAATATCTAAGACTGGGTAATTTATAATAAACTGAAGTTTATTTCTCATGGTTCTGGAGGCCAGGAAGTCCAAGATCAAGGAGCTGCCATCAGTGAGGACCTTCTGTCTTCATCATCCCATGGTAGATGGCATGAGGGGCAAAAGAGCATATATAAGAGATAGCAGAAAGAGGGCCAAACTCAACCTTTAATGAGCAACCTGCTCTCACAATAATCAACTCACTCCCTGATAATGGAACTAACACCTTTATGAGGCAGAGCACTCATGGCCTAGTCACCTCTAAAAGGTCCCACTCTTAATGTTGCAGTGCAATTAGATTTCAAAACGAGTGTTGAAGAGGACATTCAAACCATGACAGTAGGATTTGTTAGTATTTTCTTTTTTTGAATTGCACCTTTTGTACTTTATTAAAATTTTTACCACCTGATATTATAAAATATTCTGTTTTCTTTTAAAAGTATAAACAAAAAAGTTGTTTTTTTGGTTTTGTTTTGTTTTGTGTTTGGTGTTGCTGGGGCTCAAACCCCAGCATGCTAAGGGCCTTGTGCATGCTAAGCAAGCATCCTACTAATAAGCCACACCCTCAGCCTCTCCTTCATGTATTTATTTACATGTTTAATCTGATGGTTTTTGCATATAATGTGATATGGGGTTTCAACTTTGATTTTCTTCCATGAGGCTACTCAGTTGGATCATTATTGAACAATTCATCTTTCATCATTAACCTCTAATGCCATTCCCATCCCACATCAAACTCCAAAGGCATGCACCTTGCCTTAGGCTCTCCTGTATCTTGGTCTATTTATCCATGTAAAGTACAGTTAATTTTTCTCTAAAGTATCCTATATGTTAGGAACAAGGCCTCTGACCATACTCTTGTCTTCCATCCTCTCCTTGGAGCTAGAATGAGTTTTTTTTTTTTTTTTTTTTTGTCATTAGTCTTAATTTTATTCACAAATCAAAAGAAATGAGTGAATTTGCATTTCTTAGTAAAATGTAGTGATAATGTAGGTAAATTTCAATAGAAGTGCTTATTTATTTGTTTATTTATTTATTTATGTATTTCTGTGGTGCTGGGGATTGAACCCAGGGCCTTGTGCATGTGAGGCAAGCACTCTACCAACTGAGCTATATCCCCAGCCCCTTGTGCTCATTTATCGAAAGGGTGTGTTTTGTAAAGAATGTCTACTGCTGAAACAAGACAAAGATATCAATTTACCCAAGATCACATGTCAGGAACCCTGACTGCAGTTATAAATTTAGGTCTGTCTGAAGATAAATTACAATTTTCCTAATGGATAACGTGTGTGGGCTTTATGATCGTAGCTGTTTTTTTCTAAATGTCCAAATTCCTTTCACTTGTTTTAGAACTATTTTCTATATAGATAAAGTTGTTGGAAGTTTGCCAGTGTTTCATATATCGTATTACTGTATGCTAGACAAAAATTGGGTTGGCTGCCCAATAACAAGGATTTCTTTAGCATCTAAATCCATGCTGGATACCTTGTCCCTTAGCCATTTTTATGCACTAAATGTTTGTCTCACACTGTGTACACTGAAACCCTAATCCCCAAGACCTCTGAATGTGACTGCATTTGGAGATGGGATCTTCAAAGACCTGATTAAGTTAAAATGAGGGCATGAAAGTGGGTTCTAATCTAAGATGATTTGTGTCCTTTTTAGAAGAGAAAATTTGGACACAGAAATAGACACCTGAGATGTGCATGTTCAGGGAAAAGACCATGTCAAGACACAGCTGGCTAGCAGAAGCCAAGGACAGAGGCTCAGAAGAAACCAAACATGTGGACCTCTTGATCTTGGAATTTTAGTCTCCAGAACTATGAAAAATAATTTTCTATTGTTAAAGCTACTCCATCTGAAGTATTGTATTATGGCAGCCCTAGAAAATTAAGATAGCCGTCAGTGGTGTGGCTAATGATAGAGACATTTGCTACAACCCAAGGTGGGTCCAGCAGCTCCTTGCCCAGGAATTTGAAAACTTTCTTAGAATAATACTGAAAGAATAAGCTGCTGGAGGTGACTTTTTGTACAAGGGAACCTGACAGAGAAGTTCTATCATGCTCTCTCTGAGATCCCTGAGCATCACTGATTCCTGATCTTGCCAAGAGTTGCTACTCTATGAGCTCCAGTGTCTTTTCATTAATGTCCATTTGCTTGTTGGTGAGCCAGACCTATTTAATGATTTAGTTATTCAAATTAAAATATGCTGAATAGACCCAAGAAAAAATTATTTAGAATGATCTAAATGGCAAAATGTTTTTGTTAAATAACTCTTTTTGAGATGGAATTGGATTAGAAAATTTTCGAGTGGCATTGATTAGTAATAAGTATGTCTTCACATTCCTTCCTCTAGGGAAGTGATGACAGCAGCATGGTGGGCTGAAAGGTCTCCCACTTGTATCCCCTCAGCAACAAGAATATTGTAACCATCCTCAGACAAAAGTACTTTTTTAGGAGTTTTGAGATTCAGATAGGAGGTTGTAAGACTCTGGTGGAGCCCAGGACCTCAAAGGGTTTTCTTGAAAGGGCAGGCCCGCATTCATGAGGCAGGTTTGTCAACCATGGTCGCATCTACAGACACAGAAATAACCTCACCTTCCTGGGGCCTTGGCTACACTCCATGTACTGAGTAGACCCATTTTTGCCTTGGCCCTGCCACCAGGATCATGTATCAAGAGACCTGGGGGAAGTCATGCCCACACATGCCTCAGGTGACAGGCTGGCTGAACTTGGTCCTGGATATGCACCTGGGACTGCTCTATAACTCAGATTCCAGCCTCTCTCAGCTACTGTCTTAGAGAATGCCTGTCTCACAGGGACCCACTGGGAGACTTGCCCATCTGTGTCCCCAGAAGGCCAGCCTACTTCAGTACAGCTTCTGGATCCTGGAACTTATCTCCAACCCCTCTCAGCTGATATTACTGAGACCTGAAGAGAGTTACTTCATTGAGTGACAGTTCAGGCCATAGCTGCTCAAAGAACTCTTAGTTTACATGGACTGCAAAAATCCCTTCTTTTGAAACTCTGCAGAATATAAATTGAGGAAGATGTTCATTTCTTACACTCTTATCTTATAAAGGCCAGATAATTTCAGACTTTACATCCTTTGGAATGAATCTTTACCCCACACTGGAAATTTGACTGGATAGGATTCATACTCAAATTTGTGGGCATCTTTAGTTCATTGCTCTTTTACTATTTTTATATTATAGTTTTATCTAATTGTAGGAATTCTGATGAGTATTGGATAATATTGCTACAAATAATTTGGGATAAGATACAGAGATGGAATGTCTGGAGTTGGGAAGGATCATCCAAATTAATGAATATACTCCTCAGAGCATCCTGTGGGTAAAATCTTTCCTGTTCACCTGTGGTCTCAGTTGGGTCCACAATGGTGCATGAATTGGTGTAGGTATTGGGAGTAACCTCATGAAGGTAGGGAAAGGATTGCTCTACTAGACCACCATCCTTCTCACCTGTTGAGAGGTCTGTCCCATGCTCTTGCTTAGTCATAGGCTTAATAGTTAGATCAGTACATTGAGTGAAGAAAAAGCAAGATGTGTTGGGAAAGGATGTGTCCCTGTCTCTTGCTGATTCCAGGTGGAGGGCTCACTACTATAGTACCTTTCTAGTTTTCCCCTACCCCTCACTCACTCTATTTTATTGGACAAAGAATCTGGCTGAGGCCTTTTTTGCCTTCCCTTATTATCTGTTTGAGAGAAGAGAGCACACATTTCAGGTCTGTTCGTGCCTAAGCTACGAGCTTAACTTTGACCTATGATGGACCAGTATTCCCTTAACTGGGTAGTTAAGTGTAGAATTCAGAACAGAGAACTCACTGTTGTCCTCATTGTCTCCAACTGAGTTCTTAACTAACAATTGCACCATTATTTGAATCTCCTTGTTCCTGACTCCTTAATCTCCTAAGTGGTTAATGGATTATTTCCATCCCCGCTAACTTTTCTCCCTGCTTTTGTTCTGGTCTCCATTCTCCATTCTCAACACTGTAGATGAGCAATTCTTTTAAAATAACTTGCTTCCTATTCTGCACTAAGAGCTACATACTTTGCTTAAAGTAAATGCCAAAGGCCATGCACTGACCTATCAGGACCACACAGCACAACCATTATCTCTGTGACTTATCTCTTGGGTCTCTTGCCAGGACCACTCTTCTTCTGCCTCCTTGTGGTTTCTTCAACACACAGCAGACACGCTTGTGCCTCTGCATGATCTACTGCATCTCCCCGGAACATTCTTCCCCCTGCTGATTGCTTGGTTGATGGCCTCTCCTTGGAGGCTGAGCTCAGCCTATTGGTGAAGCCTTCTCCTACTGCCTTATTTAAAATTGCACTCTCTTCCTGTACTCCCACCCCAGCTCCCTACTTCTCTGTATTTGCTTCATAGCCTGTGTCACTCTGGCCAAGTGCACATTTGGATTATTTAATTTATGTACTGTTTTTAAGTAGAAAGTAAACATATTGAAGGCAGGGGGTGTTTGTTTTGTTCGCCACTGTGTTTGCAGTGCACGAAAAATGTTCAATAAAAATATGTGAATTAAGTGAAGAAAGTACTCTGTGCAGGGAGAGGAGAGGAGAGGAGGGAAAGGGGAGGGAATGGGCATGAAATGGACCAAATTATGTTATGTGCATATATGGATATCTCCCAATGAATCTCGCTATTAGGTATAATTATAATGCACCAATAAAAAATAAGAAAAAAAAAGAAAGAATATGAAGACAGTTAAGTTCCTAAGAAGAGAATGAGGAAAGTAATGTTAGATATTAAATCTAAATTGTTCTGTGTTCAGGAATGTTGCTTTATTTAATGATTCAAATATAAATTGATTTATCAACAATATTTAACTGAAGATAACCTGATAATCTAACTTAAAGATTTTATTTATTTGTAAATAGTCAAAACATTCAAATTCTTTTCAACACTGTGCAATAATGTCCCTAAAAGCAGCACTGAGGTACTAAGTGACTGTGAAGTTTTTAATGAGTATTTTAAATACTAAAAGAAAATGATCAGAAATGTTTTGAGACCAAGCTGGTTCATGTATTCTATCTCCTTGAAAACTGGCAATCCACATAATGTTCATAGTATGAATTGAGCTGATCAGGAAATTCAGCTAATCAGTGCACTTTATTCATGCATCCACAGGTATTCACTGAGAGCCCACTGCCTGCTCACTGGGTAGGTGGACTTGTCCTTGCCTGTGAGGAGCTGAGCAGTCTGTGAATAAGGAAGTCTACCACATTTTGCTTCTTTTATCCTCTCTGTTGGAGATAGGTACTCATATGTGCCTGTCAAAGAGACTCTCATATCAAGAAAAAGTTAAATGTGTTAAAGGTAATTTTCTTTCTCAAGAGCATCATTTCCTTGGAGAGAATATTGTCAATTAAAATGACTATTTCTACAATATCCTCTGCATATTTTGCATGTGGCCTCTCTAAGTCTGTTTTTTCATCTTTTACATTCACTTCCTTCCTGTATCTGACATCATTTTCTTAAGAAGGGGGGGGGGAGGAGAAAGAAAAAGGCAGTATTTCCTCACTGTAGAAGAATGACCCTAATCTTAATGGGTGGGTACTGGCCACGCTGCATAGAGGATGAGACAGAAATGCTGACGCGAAAATTCACCGGACAGTTTTCTTCCCAGTTTTGGTTTATCATAAGATCACAATTACCTCCATTTTCTTTGTCTAATCAATTCAAGACTGTATTTTTCCTTATTTTTTAAAAATTATCAGCCTCTGGGATATTGATTTCACTTGTGATACAGTAGAATTGAAAAAACTGAGGTTAACTGTGTTTCTTTGGCTACTGGCAGCAATGCTTTAAAATGTGTTTTTCCCCTTCTGTATGTAACTAACAAAGCATCTCAAATACTGTATAGAATTTAGATATGAATAAATATTTGTTAAATAACAACAAAGTAATTCTTCTAGACTATGAATGTGTTGTCCCTCAATCTCTAGAATTATTCCATTGCTTGAATTGACAGGTGAACACTAAGATAGGTTTGATTTCTTAAAAAGTGTGCTTAATTCAAATTTATGATTTGGGTCATCCGATTGCTAATTAGAGATCCCTGCCCCCTCAGGGTGCCCTGTAAACCTGGGATTATTATAGACACCAGAGAGGCACTGGTGCATATTAGCAGGGGCTCCAGATTAGGAGTTGGGAGATAAGGCCAATTAGTGTTTGGTAACCTTGAGCCAATCCTTTGACCTATACACCTAGTTTCCTCTTCACAAAAATATTGATGTCTCAGGCTGGGGATGTAGCTCAGTTGGTAGAGGGCTTGCCTCACAGGCTCAAGGCCCTGGGTTCAATCCCCAGCATCAGAAAAAAAAAAAAAAAAATATATATATATATGTATATATACATATATATATATATATATCTTTTCCAACCTTGTTTATAAATTTTTTTTAAAGAATGAGAAAGAACTTCAAACATTATAAGAACTCTATCTATACATGCTCTAAAAATTGTGAAGGTAATATTGTGTGAACACAGGAGATTTCTTACTGCCATTCATACTATGTTCACATTGCTTTTAGGCAAATGTCAGCATTAAGAGAATCTTTGAAGATCTGAAGATTAATGCAAAATCAAGATTCACTGCAATCATAGTATTTAAGTAAACAAATTATGTATAGTCAAATACTTGAACATATACTTTTAGATTAAGACTATAAATGGTGTTTGATAGGTGATGGATTTTTATGGAATTAAAATAATTATATAGAATTACAATATGCTACCTCATTACTGATTAGAAATCAGGAACCGAAAAGAATTTGTTTTTGTTTCATTTCTCAAGTAGAAATATCTTTCTGGTCATGCATCTGTGAAGACTTAGTACGTTCTGTTCTAATTTATGCAGAAATTTCCAGCTTATAAATGGATTATGTCCCCAAAGTACATTTTAAGTAAGGTGTTTTTGGAAAGAGAAGACTCTCTTTTTCTTCCAATTTAAAGTAAAAAACACCCTGCACGATCTGGGATTTTCCATTTTCTTGCCTCTGTTCAAACTACTGAACCCTCCTTCCCCCACATATAGACCAAGTTTGATTTCACCTGTTCATTAGGGCCCAAGACTGTAAGTCCTTGGAGAGCTGAGACCACATTGCATTCATTGGTGAGAAGTGAAGTGTCCCAGGTTTCACAGTCTTTTGGGGTCATCCTTTCCTTTAATGTGCAAATATAATAGCAAGAGCCTCATCCAGCACAACCAAGGGAGTTGGCTCTTCTTATAACCCAAGGAAAGGTCATGGAGAATTAGCAGATGCCGGTGACCCCAATACTTTTTACATCTAAAAAGGCGCATAGGTGTCGTGTTCCTAGATGCCACTAGCCAGGCCTGATATGGGGTCCACCTGTCTCTTCAGGTCCCCCTTTGCTTGCCTTTGTGTCCCTGAGACTCACTCTTATTTCCCTTATGGGCATCCCCTTTTCAATTTTCCTAGGTTCTTAGATCCCAATCTCTAATACTCCTTCCTTTTATTGGTTCATTAATGAACCAAATAAACAAACAAGAAAAAAACTGATTCATATAATCTCAGAAATCTGTTGCCATTTGGTTTCAACCAATTTTCACAGTAAAAAAAATTTACTATGTAGAAAAATGAGCATATCTATGTGAAGCTTTGGATTTTTTTTTTTTTACCAGTGCTTAAGTCTTCTCCCAGACTGTACCTAAAAGGTGAATACCTACTGCAAAACTCAAAGTACTCACTAGATTGATCCCTTGAGACAAGCGAGAAATTGGCTTTTGCACCTTCAAATTCACTGGAAGTAAATTGCTTTCTGAGAATTTGGAAATAGTAGTTTTGTCTTGCTTTTGGTAATCCAGAGTTCAAAATGCTTTGCTACATTTTATCTCCAGCAGATACCCTGCTCATACTTTGCACTGAATTCATGTTTGCTGATGAATCACTGAATGGATGAGAAACCAGTGGTGTTTGTGCCTAGACTAACTGTCCTTGTTGGAAGTAGCTTCACTTTGGCTTAGCACAGCATTTTACAAGTACCTTTCTGATGTATATTATTACTTCCTCATTTGTGTCGTGGCTTCTTGTGTCCATTTCATGTTCCCTACTATAATGTAAGTGCAGTGACAAAAATGAATTTGTAATTTTGGGACGAGTGAAATAGAACAGAAGAGGTTGGACACCTGAGGAATTTTCAGGAAGCAGGTCTATTGACTGTGGGGTTCAGAAGTGGCTCTCGCCGAAGAATTCTCCCTCTGAACAAAGATTTTGGAAATTCTTTGAACTTTATACCCAGTGTGTGTGTAGTTGGGGGGCTTGGAGGTTCACATGACAAGCACTCTCTGTTCCATCCCCGAGACCAGACACAGGATTCATAAGTTTTTACCAAGCAAACAGAGACAATATCTTTATGTACAACAAGCCTGCAAATTGTCACAACTTTTGTGTGCAAACCTGCCATTTACAAGAAGGAGGAAAATACCAACCACAATAACCTCTGCAGACATCCTGCTGATCTGCAAGCTGAATCATGGCAAGGGTCTTTTGGGTGGGGGTACCTGGTCTGCTTAACTAGTTGTTGCTCTTCAGTCTCTGGTTTGCTACTCCTGTTGCTCTGTAGGTTTTAAACACTGACCCAGGGCCACAGGTACCCAAGAAAAGGCTGTGGAGAAATAGCGGACACTGGTGACTAACACTTTGCAGAAGAGGAGTATTTTTAAAAGGAGTATTTAAAAATTATTGTATATTTCAGACATATTCTGTAACTTTTCAGACATCCTGTAGTATATGCTTCATTGTATAAGTACCCAGGTAAGCCTATTTATTTGTCCATCCACATCCATGTCTTAATTCAAAGTAGTATCACAAGAGAATGAAATATTAAACACCCATCCCAGATGGTCTTTAGAATCTCATGAGTGGACACATGTGGGCATAGTGCTGGGCCCATAGTAAGCATGCTGTAAATGTGAGCTAGAGTTGTTATTTTTTTTCTTGTTATCCAAGAAAAAAATTGAAATCATCAATTTGTCAGGACTGACTGGATGTTGAGAACCAAATAGTCTCCAACCTAGTGAGAGAGACAGCCAAGTGAAGAAACCTACATTGGGGGTGAAGAATATTCCTGCAAAGGCATCAATAAACTGCTGGAGTGAAGAGGGGCGATGAATAACCCCCCTGGGAGCTGAGGCTGGTATTCCCAAGGCGTCCAACCAAAGTTAAAATGTAGTTAGCTGCTGGTCATTGTGGTGCACACCTGTAATCCCAGTGGCTCTGGAGGCTGAGGCAGGAGGATCATGAGTTCAAAGCCAGCCTCAGCAACTTAACAAGACCCTGTCTCTACATAAAATATTAAAAAAGGGGGGATGTGACTCAATGGTTAAGCACCCTTGGGTACAATCCCCAGTAAAACTGCCCTTGCAATGTAGTTAATGATGACAATCAGTGGGAAAATATTTATTTAGTAGGAGTAATCATTTGAAACAGGAAAAATGTGGTGAAATTTAAAAATCATCTCTCAATGTAGATTTAAAATTGGCAGCTGATGAGGTGCTAGCTACACAGAAAATTCTTGGTATTTTTTTGTCCAATTTGGGTAAAGAATTGGGGTTTCAGGTAAATGTAGTGCCTGAGGTGTGGCACAATTCAGAGGAGAAGGCTTGTGTGGAGACAGTACCAAGCTGTGCCTGGTCAGCGTCTACATCCACAATGTCCATCCATGGCCACGGACATCTGAATGTCCATCACCAGCATGGGGACAGAAAGCTAGTTATTTAAAGACAGTCACAGTGAGAGATTCTCAGAAGGGAAGTTGAGACTTTCTGAACATCCAGGACGCCGAAGGAAACCCTTGTAAACAGAGACCTGGTTCTCTTGGTTGAGTCGCAGTGCCTGAGCAGAGCCCAGCATGTGGGAGATGAGCTGTTCTAATTGAAGGTACAAGGGGAGGACAAACTTGGCCAACAATTTTGGTGCACATGATATGAAAAGAATAGAAGGTACAGATGTGCCACAAAGACTCCATATTGAATGTGCAAAATCCAATACACTCTGAGCAGTGATGCTCAGGACGCTGAGGCAAGCGGATCATGAGTTCAGAGCCAGCCTCAGCAAAAGCAAGGGACTAAGCAGTTCAGTGAGACCTGTCTCTAAATAAAATACAAAACAGGGCTGGGATGTGGCTTAGTGGTCAAGTGCCCCTGAGTTTAATCCCCAGTACTCCCTGCAAAAAAACAAAACAAACAAACAAACTAACAAACAAACAAAAAAGAAATATGGTTTCTTTTCTTCTTTTCCTCAATCCATCCATCTTCCTGTTTAACTCTGATGATGTCATTACATTTATTGTCTGGACAGTATCAGTCTACACATCTTGCTGTCATCATTTCTTTCCCTCATCTCTTGACTAGTCTATCAAGAAGTCCTGTCCTACTTAGAAGTCTCAAGTATGTGCTGCCCCCATTTATCACTCCACTTTCCCTGGAATAGTCTAACTTCCTATCTAATGCAAGGGTTTTATCACATGGGTCTCTGTGATTTCCGTCTCTTTCCTGACTCACATGGTCTTCTGTAAAGGCACAGATGGTGGCTATCGTAGGCTGTGTGGTGGTACAGTCTCTGTCTCAGTATTCGAATCTCCCAATGTAACTTGAATATGACCATGATGTGCAAATGAAAGGTCATGCCTATGTTCCAATCAAATCTTAATTATGGGCACTGAAATTTGAATTTCATATATTTTTGTGTGACATATCATTCTTTTTTCAAATTAAAAAAAATCCCTTCAAAAGTGAATAAACCATTCTTAGCTCACAGGTTGCAGTAAAACAAACTGTGTTGGTGGTGGGCAAGATTTGACCCAAGAACTGTAATTTTACGTCTCTTGCTTTATGCTGTCATGAGTGACCTTTCCAATAACTGCAGAAAGAACCAAGTTCAGGTATCGTTCACCAAACGACAATTCACCCTTCCTTTGAGTACTTGCCTGTCACCTCTGTGGCTGTTCTCATCTCCTGCCCCCTCACTTTGAAGCTCCTTGGGCTTTAGTCACACTACATTGTCATTTGTGATTCTAAAAATACTGCCAGTATATTAACACTCTTTCTCGTGTTATAGTATCTGCCAGAAAAACTTCCCCACCATAGTTTAATTAGCTGACTTCCATAGGCACACATCAAACATTATCTTCAGTACTGTTCTCTTTGAATCTCCATCTCAGCAGAATGTATTGCTTGTTCATTTTTATTCCCTTGATACTTCACACTTGTATTTTTTCCCATAGAGATGATCATGTTGCCAATATCTCTTTAAGAAAATTACTTCTCTCTATTCTGGCCACAAGCTGCTTAGCACATAGAAAAAGTGCTCAAGACATCTTTTTGGAATAGTTGCATGACTTATTTAAATTATCCATTGTTGATAATAGTTGTTGATCCACCTTACCATCATTGTTTTGTTTTTAAGATTGTTCACAGGGAATTAAAAAAAAATTGTTCACAGGGAAATAATTTTTTTTGTCTAATCATAAGCCATGTCAATAACTGAATCACAATATAGAATTAAAAAATTATCCAGCATCCTCTCTTCTAATTTAGTAAGCTTTATTATAGTTCCTTTTTTTCTCTAAGGATTTCTTATTCATGCCTCATCTTCTTTGGAAAATACTCCTCTTATTCAGAACATCTGGTGCACATAATATTGACCCTAGACAGAAAGTCAAGAACCCCTGACACTGAAATTTGGGGCTCTTGTGGGAATTCCTCAAGTTTTCTTTCAGTTGCTGATTGACATCTTACATTTAATCTTGGCATATAATCATTTTAATTAAAATTTTCTAAAATTCTTCCTAGTAAAAGAAATATATTTCTGAGAGAAGTAATACAATCATTTTTATTAGCCATGACAATGATAATATGAACTAGAGGATAATAAGAAATTCTATGTGCAGGGTTATGAACACATGAATATCCTGAACTCTTAAGTGGTTGGATAAAACCACTGTATGGAAAATCATCTTACTCTGTTCTATTATGTCAAGAGTATCTGTATAAAGTGCTGAATTACAGTGGTATTCTATCTTCTCATGTGTAATGCTCCTGAATACTGAAACCCATGGAGTAGGTTTGCATGCAACTATAATTTTTTTCATGTAACAGAATGATGGGGCTATCATGAAAGATGAATCCTACAATGACTAATACTGTTTTTTCTTTCATGAAAAGAGTTCTTTCATCCATTTCCCTCATCACTTTGGAAATGATCATCAATTATTCTGAGAGCTCTTACATTCCATGTTAATTTCTTTGTTATAATCTGTATTCCTGGCTTATGTGATCAGGTAAGATTTTTAAGAGGGAAAAAACAAGAAAACCTTTCTTTATTACCTTAATACCTTATAGTTTTATAACATAAAAGAAGAATCAGAAAACCAAAAGAATAAATAAAAATGCAAAACATTTAATATTATAAAGTAATAGTTTAATAGTTGTTTTACTACAATTCTAAATTTTCAATTTGTTTTTTTCTTAGGCATGTAGGAAATTAGACTATATCTAGATCATTATTTCCACCTTGGTTTCTTTTTTCTGTCTGTGTTAGTTTTTTCTTCTGCCTCCAAATCCATTTATGTTTCATGTTTATGTTTTTATTGGTATGTTACAATTATACACAATACACCACTGTGGCATACTCACACATGCACACAACATGATTTGATCAATCTCATTCCTTTGTACTTCCTCTTTCCCTCCCCTCCTTCCTTCCCTGATTCCCTTCTTTTCCTCTATTGGTTTTCCTTCTGTTTTTTAATCAGTGCATTATAGTTATTCTAAACCTGGAATTCGCTGAGATTTATTCATACATGCACATAGCATTATTTGATTGATTTTCTTCGCCAGTTCCTCTCCTTTCCCTCCCTGCTTTCTCCCTCTTGGTCTCCTTCTTCTGCTCTACTGGTTTCCCTTCTCTTTCCATGAAATCCCTTTTTGGTTCCTTTTTCTTCTCCAGCTTCTGCATGTGAGAGAAAAACATGAAACCCTTGACTTTCTGAGTTGGGCTTATTTTACTTAGCATGATGTTCTCCAGTTCCATCCATTTACAAGCTAATGGCATAATTCATTCTTCTTTAAGGCTAAGTAGATACCACATTTTATTTATCCATTCACTTGTTGATGGACAACTAAGCTGGTTCCATAACTTGGCTATTGTGAATTGCACAGCTTTAACTATTTGGTTTGCATGAATCAATACAACATTCTGATTTTAGTTCTTTGGGATAAATGCCCATTTAGGTTTCTATTAATATATTACTGATTTCAAATAGTATGTTGTTTTCTTATTTTCATGTATTCATGAACATAGCTGACCTTGAATCTCTAAGTAAAAAAAGAAGCATCATAAAAAATGTTCTAGCTAAGACAGGCTGAGATAAAGTCCAACAGAAACAAAGAAAATTGACAAAATCTAATCAAATCAGTCATTTGTCACGTAATAGAAAGGAGATTGCAGATTTTTAACTTGGGAGATTTTGTCATTACTTCTTGGCGTATTTCTTCCAGCCTGCTGTTTCTCCCCCTGCTGCTCTGATGACATGAAGGTTAGATATTTTCTTAGAGTCTCCCAGGTCACAGAAACTGTGTTCATTTGTTTCCTCAGTTTATTTTCCTCTCTGTTGTTCAAACTGGATAATTTCTCTTATCCTTCAAGTTCACTAATTCTTTATTCTGTCCTCTCCTCTACGTTTTGCAGTGGAGTTTTTAAATTTGGGTTGTCGTACTTTTCAGTTCTCACACTTTCCATTTGGTTCTTCTTCATATTCTCTATTTTATTGCCAAGACTGTTTTTCCACTCATTTCAAGTGTGTTTGTACTTGCACTTTGAAGCGTTTTCATAATGATAGCTTTAATATTTTATCAGATGTTTCTAATGTCCTTGTCATATCAGTATTTATACCTATTGATTGTTTTTTTGTTGGTATATGTTCTGATATTCCCAGTTCTGGGTAGAAGTGATTTTTTAATTTGGACATTGAGGGCATTATGTTATAGAACTTTGACTCATTTAAATCTTCTGCTTTCCTGGCTCCCGTGGACAGCATCTCAGCAGGCCACGGGAGTCTTGTTACTGCCAGGTGGGGGGGAGGTCCAGAGTTCCCACTTGGCTTCCATTGACATGAGAAACTTAAGGTAGGATGGGAGAATCATCTCTTGATTGCTACTGAACAGGGTGGGACTACTGGCTCTTCAGAGGCCTTAGCTGGTATCTTGCTGGCTAGGTGGGCAGGAGGGTCTTGCTAACTGGAAGACTGGTTGGGAGGGACTGGCCTGCCTTATTGGCACTGGGTGGTGGCAGAAGTCTCCACTCAGCAATGGTCCTCCTTCAGCACTGCAGGCAGCAGGAGAAGGAGGGTACCTCTTACCACTGGGTGAGGGAGGAGTCTAGGCCTTGCTGGTAGGAAGTAAGGTACGGTTATTATCTAGAAGTTTTCTTTCTTGCTTGGGCTGCCCATTTTCTGACACTTGGACTTGAAAGAGCAGGCTATGTTGAAGCCTTTTTTCTGTCTGTGCTCAGTAATGTTTCTGGGTTGCTAACTTCTCTAGCTCCAAATTGGGAATATATGAGACAGAGAGAACCTAGAAAATTCACCACTGTGTCATTCCTTGGGTCCTGAATTTCCTAGCTGCTCCCCTTCTTTCCACCTGTCCAAGTGTTCCTATGTTTGTTCTATATATGTTCAGAATTTTTAGTTGTCTTTAGGGGGAGGAGTAGGAAAAGGTACTTCTGCTTAATCTTTTTTAATGTAGAAGTCAGGCAACCAGAATTCTAAATAATGCAAAAAGATACTTTAGTATTTGAAGTTTGTATACATTTCCAACAAAATTAAACCAAATTTCCCAAATAAATATAGGAAAACTTCTTTTCCCCAGTTCAGGACAGAGGCCCATTATATAACAGAGACAGAAAAGAAAGTCAGATTCTATATCAGGTTGATACTACCTTAGTGAGAATAATTTTTATTTTATTTTCAGACCTTATGAAATGCCATTAGTGTTTTCATCCCAGCTGATATAAAATACATCTTTGGGATAGTCTAGATATGGACTCAGTTATAGTAAACATGAATTTGATTATATATATATATATATATATATATATATATATATATATATATATGTCG
>JAJEJO010003547.1:70663-92803 GCA_020662805.1 Glaucomys volans
ATATGCCATTTGCAGCATATTTCACACAATAGTATTTATTGTATTTAAAAAACACAGTAGTATTTTTAAATCTTACATTCAAATAATCACTATTTATCCGATGACTGCAAGTTGCCTAAAACTGTACTGGATGGTACACACTGGTGGGTAAGGATTTGTTATGTCCACTGCTGATCCTCTAGGTCGTCTGTTTAATGTGTCTGTGGCACACTGGGGCTTGGGATGCTGTGTGTAGCCAGGGATCAGTTTTGGGCTTTGCAGTGCTAAATGACCTGTGTAGGAGCCAATCTCCCATTTGGCTGGAATGGCAACCATTACTTTGCAACACTGAGGCAGATTGTCCCATATATCAGGCCTCGAGGAGTCATTCTAGGGTACCTCCGGGAGGGCTTGATTATATGAATAGTTACTCCAATTGCTCGTGGCCGCAGCTGTTATGGGCATTCTAGTGAGAATGTTAGGAATTAATCCTGTAGCTCAAATTCAGTGGGTCAAACAGAATTGCTATGAGTCTCAGAAGTTTAAAGAATAAAAAACGCCAGAAAGAAAGAGAGAAAACCTTCCTGGGTAAAGTCCCCAGAAGCCCTATCAACAAGGTGCTGAAAATTTTAAAAGCCAGTCCCTGATCAACCTTATGGATGTGGGCCATGAGCTTTGGTGGATGTGTTTTCGTGTCTCCTTTTAGAAACAAAATAAATCCGGTCCCCTCTGGCCACTGTTAGCGTCCACTGAGAGGCTATAAAAGTGCTAGCCTCTACAGATGCTTTTGAAATGTTCCCTGACTGAAATCCCAAAGAAGAGCAAACACTTGCTTTATGAGGCTTTTGTTGATGCCGTGCGTCCCCACAAATGCTCAGTGCGTGTTACGAACCAGAGCTTGTGCCTGATTTTGATTCATAGCAAATCTATACTGTGGAAAAAAAAAAAAAAACAGATACCACTGGAACACACATTGAGAAAGCCAACTGAGAACCATACCTGTCCTTTCCAGTCCTCTTTCCATTGCCATGCAGTACCTGAAGCATCCTGTTCATGTCAACAGGAGTAGGCCCGCAAAGAGGAGCAGGAAGAGACATTTTGTCTTACATGTTGTAATTTGTAGGTTGTCTTTGGTTAGAAATTATATACATTCATGAAACCCGTTGTTTTAAAGCAAATATGAAGTTTATATTGCTTCCTATGAAAAGAGAATGCTTTAAAATGCTAACAGAACAGAAGAATTTGGGGACTTTCTGCTTTATAGTTGCTTTTATAATAAATGTGCATTAAAATGAACACACTCCATTTTAACAGATCTTCAGGGTTTAAATGTAAGTTTTAAGTCACTTGGAACAAAGTCTTTTGGCTGAAATGTATGTAACATTTGATCGTATTGTTGTCTAATTATGAGGAGCTAGAGCCCTATGATAGTGTAGAAGACACTAAAAACCATGGGCAGTTTCCTATTTCTATGTTGTGTATGTTTTATTTTATACATTATGAAATTGACTGATCTTTTGTGATGAGTTAGGCTTTGGCCACAACAAAGGTGTGCACACTGCTCACTATGATGCCTTCTCGTGATTTGGAAACACTTGTTTTTTGGTCTTGGACAAATTATAGTTTCTCCTGCAGACGGGGATTCAGGTACCCTGTGAATACTGGATCTCAAAACTGCTCACTGAGTTCTTCAGAAATACATTATTTTATGTATATTTTTTCTTTTGCTATTTCTAGCACTCAAAAGTTCAAGACCAGATCCTTATGGAAAATGCTCTGGAGTTTCTTATCTTTCAGAGTAGGTCTTCAGCCATCATTTTAAAGAGATGTTGTCTACTTAAATGTACCAAATCTCTGACCTTTTCGAGGTTTCTGTCTTCTGAGTAAGATTATGATAATGTATCTTTTAACTTGCTTCATTTTTTTTGGCAAAGGAATACTGGTCTCTGACATTGTTTGATTTTTTTGGTAATCTTTTTATTATTCTAAGTACACTGTTTATGTATTTTCCAAGTTTTTATTGCTAATTAATATTATTTTCGTATCATGCAAAAAGGACCTGATAATATACTTCAAGTGTTGCAGTAATTTTCATTTCTCTTCATCAGGATTAAATAATTTGTTAACACTTATTATATGCTATAATACTAGTGAGAATTATAGAAAAGAGAATCATAAGAGTCGTTAGTTCAGGACCCATGGTATGGAGGGGGCAGAGAAGAAATCACAGAGGTACATTTTACATGATTTGTGAAAAGTAGTAAACGAGAACTAGGAAGAGAAGAATATGAGGTCAGGAGGGGAAATGATTCCCTGTGTCTGCAGGGATGGGGGAAGTCTTGCAGAAATAATACCATTTAAGTGAACTCTAAGTAGTGAGCAAAGGGGAGAAGGGAGTCTGAAAGAGAAGGAGTAAAATGTACAAATCAAAGTAGATTTAAGCAAAAGGCGTTTTGGACAGTGTCAGATCATCTGGTAATGTGATCAAACCACGAGGAGAGCGGGTGTGAGTGTGCTGGGTGTTGGAAGGAGGTCATGGCTGTGATATTTGGTTACAGCCAATGTAGAGAACAGAGATTCTCCCTCCGTTTCCACAGTGAACCATGTGGCATTTACCTAAAATTAGATGGAATCTGGGCGTACAGCTTAGGCCATGACAGAGTTAACATGGCCATGCCTGGAATCTCCATCTGATTGTACTCCCTCCCCCTCTCCCAGAGTCAACCAGAAACATAAAAATCTGATTAATCATTCCCTTACTTTCCTTTATAATTTGTATCTCCCAAGTACACCCCACCAAACTACAGTGTTGCTTTTGCCTTTTTTTGAACTTCTATATTCTATAAAAAGAATCATTCTATGTGTAGTCTTATATGACTTATGATATTGTACTTATTATTATTATTATTATTATTGGTACTGGGGATTGAACCCAGGGGCACTCCACCACTGAGCCACATCCCCAGCCCTATTTTGTATTTTATTTAGAGACAGGGTTTCACTGAGTTGCTTAGGGCTTCGCTGAGTTGCTTAGGGCCTCGCTAAGTTGCTGAGGCTGGTTTGAAGTCACCATCCTCCTGCCTCAGCCTCCCAAGTGCTGGGATTACAGGCATGTGCCACTGTGCCCGGCTGACAGAGAATATGTTTAAAGAATTGCACCTGTCTTGAACATGTACAGACCTTTTTCTTGTCATTATTCCCTAAAAAACTATATTTATATAGCATTTACCTTGTATTAGGTCTTATAAGTGATGTACAGATGATTTAAAGTATATGGGAGGATGTGTGTAAGTTAGATACTGTGCCATTTTACATGGGGGGACTTGAGCATCCTCGGTTTGGTGTTCTGAGAAAATCCTAGGACCACTTTCCTAGGGATCCTGAAGCACAACAATATTTAGAGTGTTGTATGTCTAATTTCCACAAGAATAGGGATAGTGTTATCTCATTTCCTGCTTTGTCACCAGTATCCTGCAAAATACATGAAACATAGTCCCTACTATGTACCTCAATAAATACGTTTAACAAATGGTTCCCTTGAGATATTAAGAATATGAAAAAGAGGGAGGTGCTAGCCAAGGGACGAATTAAAATTTTGGGGAAAAAAAGCAGTGTTGTGATGCTAATGAAGACCATTTTTAACTGCACCACGTGACAGAGTGGGAGGGTAGTTCAATTGGCCAGTTGAAACAGATGTCTAATTTCAGCAAGTTGGGAGTGATAGCAAAGATGAAGTCGGGTAAGGACAGACAGTGTGACATCGTGGGCAAGAAATAATCTTGCTCTTGGTTCCTGAGGATGAGTGTATATTGGTGGATTAACCCAGCTCTGTAGGTCAGAACCAGTGAAGAGATTAACTGATAATACAGGAATTGTTGGAAAGAATAGCTTAGAAAGTGAACAGAAAATGAATGATAGAATGAAGTGATCAGGAACTGAGCAACAGGGACATCAAACAATGAAAATTTGAGGAGCAAACTGCGGCTTGGACTGGGGAACGTGCTCTTGAACAGTTTGCTAGGAACTGGCCATTTGAAGGGGCCACTGCACAACTTCAGAGGGAATACTATAAATCCTCTGTGAACCTCAACCTCTGATTAAGGTAGACGTTGGTTCAAGCAAAGGTAGTTTTCAAGTTAGAAGACATTCGAGTTTGATTATTGACCAAGGGAGATATTTTGGTAAGCATGAAACAGATTCTCCCCTAAATCCTTCAGACTGAGCTTGGCCCTACTGCACCTCCATTTCAGACTGTAGCCTCCAGAACTGAGATAATAAAATTCTGTTGTTTAAAGCTGCCCTTCGTGGTGCTTTGCTATAGCAGCCCTAGAAAGCTGACACAGACATCACTGTTTCCTTTAAACAGCCAAGGGCTAAAAGCCCCTGGATCTATGCAGAGTTCTCAAATGTCCACCTAGAAATGCAAAGGATAGGTAAAAATGGAACTGGGAAGAGTAGTAAGGATCAGGGAAGCATAATCACAGCATACTTAGATTAATATGTTTAGATTGCCACCAAGCAATCAGAAAGTCATATAAATCAGGGTCTTCACCTGATTCTTTAATATTTATTGACTGTGGGAGGTGAACTCTAGAAAGATTACTGGAGCTGGTAATGTAGACATGTGTATCTTGCTGTGAAATATTCTGAATCTGGAGAGGAGGGCTGGGTAAACTGTCAGGGTTGAGCAACGCTGAGATAGAGCTTGGCTGGCCAACTGAATCTGCTGAGAGAAATGGCAGTTCTTGGATGAGGTTCTGTATTTGTTCCCCAGGGTTGTACTGATAAAACAACACAGACAGGGTGGCTTAAAACCCGGATATTTATTTTCTCCTGGTGCTGGAGACTAGAGGTCCAAGGTCAGGGTGTCAGCAGGGCTGGTCTCCTCCGGGGCCTTTCTCCTCTGCTTGCACATGGCTGCCCTCTTGCTCTCTTCTTACATAATCTTCCCTTTTCACACATGTACTACTAGAGTCTCTTGTTTCATCCAAATTTCCTTTCTTTATAAGGATACCAGACAGATGGGATTAGAGCCCATTCTGATGGCCTCAGGGATTAGAGCCCATTCTGATGGACTCAGGGATTAGAGCCCATTCTGATGGACTCATTTTAACTTAATCGCCTCTCTTCAAAGATCCTCCCTCCATATACAGTCATATTTTGAGGTACTGAATGTTGGGGCTTAAGTATATTTTTGGAGGTCATAATTCATCCATCCCATAACAGGTACCTAGGAGGGCTACATGTTCAAGGTAATTAAGAATTCTTTCTGTGTTCTATAATTGGGAAGAATTAAAATTTTAAATGCAGTAGCATTTACAATGAAAAAACATTGTAAGAATAAAAAATTTTGCTTATTGAGGATATCAGTTGAACACATCCCATAGATAAGAAAGTGTTCCCGAGTTGACCCTCGGAACTGAGAGATCCACTTCTGAAGCAGCAGGTAGCTGACCCTCTCACACAAGGTCTCATAAATGAAACAGTGAACAGCAACTGAAGATTTGAAATGAGATCAGAGCTACTGATAATTACTGCAGAAAGAAATAAGTTTCCTTATGACATTTTCCAAGCTTTACCCTTTTCTCTGATTTCTTGTCAGAATTGTTTTGTTCATCCGCATGAATGCTCAGGAGAACAGTGCAGGATGTGGTGTTCCTCATCCCCACCTGGAGATGAGGAGCAGTGCGGTGTCTGCCCGTAGGGAACAGATGCTCTTAAAGCTGAGAAGAAGTGACGTAGGCCAAGTGCTGGCCGGAGGGGAGTGGGATGTGGGTCATCCTGCTTCCTTACATGAGATGCATGCTGTGTGACACTTCCTCACCTTCCTTTGGCCTTTGCTGAGAAACTGAAAGACAATTTCCTGAACAAAATGTTAGCATGTTAGGAAATGCAGTCCCTTATTTATTGTCCCACCAACATTAGGCCAGAATAGAATGTCACCTGGGGGCATCAGTGACAACATGGCAGAAATGAAGGGGGAGCAGGAGAGAACAGAGTCAGGACTGCAGCTGGTAAAGGATGTGTAAAACACACCAGAAGTCTCAGAGGCAAGGAGGCCTTTTCCTGAAGAGTGATTCTAGTTGATACTAATGATACTAGGTACTGCTTTTAAGTGCTTTACAATTATTTTTTTTTTTTAAAAAAAAACAGGTATCTCTTATTTCTGATGATAGAGGAGAGGGTGGAGTTAGAGACAGGCTAAGTAAGTTTCCCAAAGTTGCACATCTAGTACATGGTAAATGTGGGATTTGAACCCAGGCAATACTTTTCAACCACCCTGCCATACCATCTCCCTTGAAAGAAAGGCTGAAAATGTCATGCTATCTCTATAAAGCAGACCGTGTGGGCCTCAAGTCCAAAGACAAAGAAGAATCAGATGTGTCACATTGAGAACAATCCAGTGATTATGAAATTTGGATGGTTTGACAGTAATGGATTACTAACTGGAAAAAAATCTAGTCAGTGAATACAGAAAACTCTCCATAGGAAAGAGAGTTGTTAAAAAGTAATCAGAGTTCTCTTCTTGTCTCACCAATCAGAGAAGATAGTCTGAGATTGTGCAAGGATAAAAACCTGACTCTGATGGCAAATGGGGATGTCTGGATGGAGCTGGAGTCTGAACGGATGTGAGAATAAATGAGTCCAAAGACACCTGCCTTTTAAGGTTTTTCAAACCTGGCCATAGCCCTTGGGGCTGGCAGGGCTCCTGATGGACAAGCAAGATGTCAGAGGTTCAGAAACACACCCAACCCTTGTAGAGGACTGGCTCCCTTCGCCACACAGTGAACTTGACCTTTAAACAGCCCCTTTGCTTGACATGATCCCATGTCCTGAAAGACTAGCTTCCGTGTGAAACAGCTATTAGACTGCCCACCAGTAGCTAAACTGAGACTCTGAAGCTCCCTGGGTAACCAAATCCCAGATCCTGCTTCTCTTGGTGGATCTTTTTCTAGCTCTGCCTCTAATACCTTCCTGCCCCCACCGCTTGGCCTGGACCTCCATTTGTCACCGGCTTCTCAGCCCACACAGCCATGCTGTCAGCCTCCATTTGGAACAACACCATACTTCTGTCACTGAAGCAATTAACTTTATAACCGAGTCTGACACCGTGTCAGTCCCCTACCCTCGCACAACAACAGAGCAGTGAGTGGTTACAGGGACTTTTATTTTATAGCAGATCTTTAGGTGGTTTTGTGGTTAATTATCTCAGTGTTACAGAATGTGCTTAGTGCCTTGGTAATAAATATGGAAATTACCTCATGGGAGATTTAATCACGACAAGCTATGGTGTTTTCTTTCTAATCAGCTATTTATCAAGTTAAAGCGTGTTCAATTTTCAAATAAAAATTTATTTATTTTATTCATTTAATCATAGAAAGTTGGGCTCTAATTTCCACTAGAATATTTCTTATAGGAAAGATTTTCTTTTAAAAGTGGAGTTCAGTGTCCCACAAGTTCATTTTGCAATTTCTTTTACTGTTCAAAGCCAAGTTCTATTTTTCTGTCGATTTTACCAGAAACAAAACTTGGTAAGGTTGTGTTTGCTTTGGTTTGCTCTGTGTTTTGCTCGTGTACCTTGGAGTATAGGAGACACACTCCTTGAGTGTTTCTTTTATTTTCCAGCACCTTCTGCACCATAAAATCAATGAGTGCATGTTTGTTTCAGTCCAAAGCACAGATGCTCCTTGAGTTTGAATGCGTATTGGTTTGCAGCATCATAAAGCTGAAAATCGATAGGTCGAAGCAACGTGCTGTCTGTGCATGACGTTGCCCTGATTGCTTCATAAGAATGCCTCACAAGCAGTCTCCAATCCTCCTTTGCTAAGATGTAAGAAATCTAGCAAATATTTGAGTGATGAACATCTGCAAGGGACTTTGACACATTTTGAGCCTCATAGAAAGAGGAACATTTTTATCTTATCCCTACCTTTCTACGCCTTAGGACATAGAACCTATAACATAAAGCCTAATAGTTCTATCAGCCTTGGCTGATAGATATCTAATAGAAATAATTGGAGAAAGAAAAATTTTGGTTGTTAATATACTTGCGAATCTTGGAAAGAACATTGATTTCCTATTTTCAAAATACTTTAAAATAATTTGCTTTTTAAAATTCTACAATAAATATGAAAGGGTGGTTTTCATATTCCTGAAAGCAAAGAAACACAGGAAAATGTGACTTGCCTGGGTGTGCAATGAATATCCTGTTTCTGAATGGCTTGAAGATTCTTACTGGTTTGTTGCTGTACCCTTTTTTTAAAAAAATTTTACAATGTTTTAATTGGTTCTTTTTATTTATATATGACGCAGAATCCATTTTGATATACAAGCATGGAATATCTTATTCTAGTTAGCGTCCCATTCTTATGGATGTACATGGAAGTGGGATTCGCTGTGTTGTTTTCACATATGTACATGGGAAAACTATGTCAGATTCATTCCACTGTCTTTCCTCTACATATCCCCCCGCCCTTCCCTCCATTCCCCATAGCGACGCAATTCACAATAGCTAAGCTATGGGAACCAACCTAGGTGCCCTTCAATAGATGAATGCATAAAGAAAATGTGCCCATATACAATGGAATATTACTCACCCATAAAGAAGAATGACTTTATGATATTTGCCAGCAAATGGATGGATCTAGAGACTATTATGCTAAGTGAAGTAAACCAGTCCCCCAAAAACAAAGTTTACTCTACTCTTAATCATGCTGGATTGCTTGACTTTATTCAGCTGACCCCCATGACATTTAGCCTACCCCTGCTGTCGATGTTGCCTTCTTGCCATCTAGAATACTTTTCCCAAACAAATACCAAGCACTTATTGCAGACCCTCCTCGCTGTTTTCCCGGGGTCTCTTTGTCTCACTGATGGGGGATGCATTCTTTTACTAGCACTCTCCTTTCCTCCCCAATTATTTCTTCTCCCTACATATCAGTCTTCTCAAGTTTCAATTTGCATCTCATTAGGCAACGTTTGAAAAGCAGAATCTGCAAGTTACCTGGATGGTTGCTGTCACACTAACCTGACAGTAGCTCTTGAGGTGTTTTTCAGATCTCAAAAATAATTTGAGCACTAGCTGACACCACTAGCTTACAATTAGAGAATAAAATAACAAAAAGTTATTGCCAAGAATTATACAATATGACTGAGATATAAGAGTTATTTGGTTATCATATTCAATTCTTCATGTCATTGTTATTATGATGGTTTAGTCTGCAATTTTTATAATCCAGTATTTATTGTATTTTAAAAATGAGGTGATTTGGAACTAGATTATTTTTCTGCCACATCATCTCAATCAATAGAAGATAACACATGCATGCACGCACACATATGAGCAAAAACACCCGAGGTTCAATGGACTACTAAAGGAAGCTGTGTAATATGTTTTAAATCATTTGCAATTAGTCAGGGTCCAGTGTTAATCATGTCGCACTGTGAGAGGAATGCAATGTTTTCATCTCATTTTTGCTTGACTGGATATTTTAATGAAAAATGTCATTGTTATCACTACTGGAATTTTGGCAAAAATAGTAAGCTATATGGTTATTAATACGCAGCATTAGGCAGTAAGATGATACCATACTGTTGATATGTATTAAATTATCTTTGGAGTTCTAAATGATTAGAAAAAAAGGAAAAATAAAATTTTTATTAGATGTATTTGTAATTTTTATAAAATAGCAGAGTCATGGAATGTAATAGAAAGTCAGTTCGCATTAGAGCTTAGCTCTGTCATAAAGGAGTTTGTCAGGCAGTTACATTTAAAACATCTCATTTTAATTCAAATTGGAACATATTCAAAATCATTCTTAAACTTGAAAGGCACACTGAAGATAAAGTTGTAGGGACAAAAGATAAAATTTCAAAACACCAGTCTATTCATCAGGACTTTTTAATGCTTACAGGTTCTTGAAAGTCTGTTGAACTCTCTGAGTTACACACTCTGTCACTCTCTTTTCTGACTGAAATACATTTGCACACAAGAAGAGACACATGCACAGGTGTGCATATGCCTTTAATCCATGAATCTTCAAATGATGGATGCTTGCCCTAGAGGGTAGAGAGGCTATGTGGGATAATTAACTACCAATAACTCAAAAACCATTAACCATGGCTTTGAAAAACATTTAAATAGATACAAATTTAAACTGACAATTGATTGAACACCAGTTTAATAAATTTTATTTCTTAAAAATAACTTTGTCTTGAGAACGAATTCATGTATTTAAACTTATTTAAAGATAAGTTTTACTTTTAGTTTTTAATAGTTTTTTAAGTAATGGAAATAAAAAATACTTTTGCTTTGAGTAAAGAAATATATTATTAACTCTTTAAAAGAGTTTTTAAAATATGTTTTTATTTTTAATTGACACAAAATAAACATGCCTATTTGTGGGGCGTATATTTCAGTACATGGATGCAATGCGTAATGATGAGATCCGGGTAATTGGCAAATCCATCACTGCAAATGTTCATCATTCCTTTGTGTTGAGAACATTCATAATCCTCTGTGCTAGCTGTTTTAAAATATATAACTAATTGCTTTCAACCAGTTATCCTGCTGTGTTGTGGAACATCACAAATCACTCCTGTCATGCACCCCAGGGGCTGTCTCTGTCCACACCCATTCCTCTGCCCCATCCTCTTTCCAGGCTTTGGTAGCCGCCATTCTACTCTGAGAGGACAACTGTTTATTCACACTTACTCATGTCTTAAAATTTAAGTGGAACCTAATTGACTTGAGGATTAAGACTCACATAATCCTGAGTGGTGACGTGCTCTGGTTATGAGGGGCAGTGGAAGATGGGAGCCACCTCCACAGAGCCTTGCTACTCTGAATACTTGACATACTTGGCTTTGAAATTTCCATACAGTGACAGCCCTGAATCCATATTCAACCTAACACGATCTGAATTTATTAGAGCTGACTTCTCAGAGGGCAAAAGAGAAGATCATAGTAGCAAACCAAATTAACTCTGCTAAAAATGTTCTTCCCACTTTTTCAACATGTGATATCATTATAGCATTGTAATGTTAGAGGGAATGAAGTGGTGAAAATACTGTGAAATTCTGTGGTTTGTAACTTACGTAAGCCTTAAAATATTACAGTTTCAAAGCAGACTTGACAAAGTATATGGCAAAGTCATGTAATTACTGAAGAAAAGAGCTCTTGGCTTTTGTCAAAGTCCTAGACTAATTTTCTTTTTTTATTTGCAATTGGGAAATTTGAAACTGAACAGTAGCACGTCTTAATTTATGGTTTAAAACATTACCCTGGTTGCCATGTGGAAGCGGATATGTGGGTTGGGAGAGATGATTCCAATAAGGTTCCTTAGGAGACCGTTGCGCTGTACAGTCCAGATGTAATTAGCATCTGGATGAGAGCTGGAGATTCCAGAATGGAGCCAAGACATGGACAGGGAGGCATTTGGGAGACAGAATTCAGAAGAAATGAAATCTATTGTTTTTAACCTCATCATTAATATTAAAATATTTCTTTCTAATTAAGTCTATGTTGAAACTTATGGTTTGGAGTATAATGGTGGCTGTCTTACTTTACATCTTCTCAAACATCCTCCCGCCTTCATGAAAACAAAAACAGAAACCAAGGAGAACAATTATAGTTGCCTCTGACTGATATCTCCAGCATTACTGGGAGGCAGAGAACACCATAACCTTCAAATCACTTGTAAAAAGAAAAATAACTCCAAGTTTGAGCACAGCTGCTGCTTCTGCAAACTCGTGGGTGTGCAGAACGGGCGTGGGGGGAGCATACAATAAAGAAGTTGCAGAGGAAGCCTAGACAGACAGACTCAGAAAACCAGTCTGATAATGGATGCCCACGTATGTAGTACATTTCTAGGACTCTGTAGATCACAACATAGAAGAGGAGACTGGAAATAAGTCCCAGCCTCAAAGAACATTATCCTTGGAATGAATCAGAGGAGGTGCCCAGAGATGTGGCTATGAAGGGAATAAAGAAATAAGGGTGTGCAGTCCTCCAAACTAAAGACCAAATGCCCTGTCTGATCTGTGGATGCTTACACACAATAAGGGGGGAAGGCAAAGCGCAAGAAATAAAAGCACGAATCAATGATTGGGATAGAGTCAAACTAAAAAGCTTCTTCTCAGCAAAGGAAACAATCAGCAATGTGAAGAGAGAGCCTTCAGAGTGGGAGAAAATCTTTGCCACACACACTTCAGACAGAGCACTAATCTCCAGAATCTACCAAGAACTCAAAAATCTTTACACCAAGAACACTAATAATCCAATCAATAAATGGGCCAAGGAAATGAACAGACACTTTACAGAGGAAGATCTACAAGTAATCAACAGATTTATGAAAAAATGTTCAACATCCCTCGTTATAAGAGAAATGCAAATCAAAACCACCTTAAGATTTCATCTTACCCCAATTAGAATGTCTTTTATTAAGAACACAGGCAACAACAGGTGTTGGCGAGGATGTGGGGAAAAGGGTACACTCATACATTGCTGGTGGGAGTGCAAGTTGGTGCAGCCACTCTAGAAAGCAGTGTGGAGATTCCTTAGAAAACTTGGAATGGATCCACCATTTGACCCTGCTATCCCACTCCTTGGCCTATACCCAAAGGGCTTAAAATCAGATTGCCTCAGTGATGCAGCCACATCAATGTTCATAGCTGCTCAATTCACAATAGCTAGATTATGGAATCAACCTAGATGCCCTTCAGTAGATGAATGGATAAAGAAACTGTGGTATTTATACACAATGGAATATTACTCAGCCATAAAGAAGAATAAAATTATGGCATTTGTAGGTAAATGGATGATGTTGGAGACTGTTATGCTATGTGAGATCAGCCAATCCCAAAAATCCAAAGGCTGAATGGTCTCTCTGATAAATGAATGATGATGCATAATGTGGGGGGGAAGGGTGGCAAGAATGGAGGAAGGATAGATAGCATAGAGGGAAGGGAGGGGTGGGGGCGGGGTGGGAGGTAAAAATAATAACAGAATGTGTGACAGATACCATTGCCCTGTGTACATGCATGAACGCACAGATGGTGTGACTCTACTTTGTGTACAACCAGTGAAACAATAGCTGTACTCCATTTGTGTTCAATGAATCAATAAGCAAATAAAAAAAAAAAGAAAGTATGGTGATGCAAGTGATCAAATTAACAGCACTTAAATGTGGGTAATTGCAGGTGAGAAATCCATTTGTTGACCAGAGAAGCTAATGTTCAGGGCATGAGTAGAATAGAAGCCTGACATGGTAATTCTTCTTAACAGAAAACAAAAACAAAAACAAAACAAAACAAAAAACCAGAAAGGTCACAACAACTGCATATTATGTAGGTAATGGAGGGACAGGAACATAAGAGAATTCTCTTCTGATGACCTCTTTTCTCAGCGAAATGACACTAAGTGTTTCCAGCTGAGAATGAGAGCTGGCCAGAGTAGATGTTGACAGTTGAGAGAGAGTAGGTGGGAGGCAATTGTCTTAAAACAGCGGGGGAGGACTTGACAAAGGAAAGCTGGAGCATGGTTTGAAAGCCTGCCATTCGAACACTGTGATCAAGAACTTAAATAAAGACAATTGGAATTGCAAAAAAAAAAAATAATAATAATAAGGGGGGAAGGAAGAACAGAAGTCCAGTGGAGTAGACAAAGGGGAATGAAGGGAAGGGAGGAGAGATGGGAATGGGAGTGATAGTAGAATGAATTGGCATAGCTTTCCTGTGTTCATATATGAATACAAGACCAGAAAAACTCCACATCATCTCCAACCACAAGAATGGGATCCTAATTAGAATTTTCATACTCCATGCATGTATGATATGTCAAAATACACTCTGCTGCCCACGTATATCTAAAAAGAACAAATTAAAGTCATCGTGCGACAGGGATACATGCGTACCCACGTTTATAGCAGCACAATCCACAATAGCCAAACTATAGAACCAGCCTACTTGTCCATCAGAAGATGAATGGATAAAGAAAATGTGGTATACATGCACAGCGGAGTTTTATTCAGTCATAAAGAAAAATAATTTTTTTATTTTTCTTGCAGAAAAATAGATGGAACTTGAGACCATTTTATTAAGCAAAATAAGCCAAACTCAGAAGGTCAAGGGTCACATGTTTTCTTCTCATATGTGGAAGCTAGAGAGGAAAAAGGGAAAGACAGGTGAGGGAGAATCTCATGAAAATTGAGGAGAGATCCATAAAATAGAAGAAAGAGACTCGGGTAGGGAGGAGAAGAGGGAAAGAGGAATTGTGTGCATGAACCAGTATGGAACAACAGCTCTCACCATTGTATGCAACTATAGTGCACCCAAAAAAATTCTGGGGTAAAAAGAGAAATAAGGGAATGATAAAGGATCTTACAGAACCGAATGAGTAACATAGTAATGCAACCCCTCCCCTCCCACCATGGTCACCACAGTGACCATCCATGAAAGAAAAGGCACCATCAGATGACCCAGGAAGGTCCTCCTGCACCTGGAATGCTGACCTCCAAATGCCTAGGAGGAAAACCACCATGAATTCCATTCAAAACTAAGGTAAGAACCCTAAAAATGGAATAAAAGTACTTCAACTGATGAAAATTCACCCAAAATCACGAAGCAGAAGGAAAATATAACAAAACACTCCAAAAGTGAGTTAAATATTCTTATATCAGCATTTAGAGGTAGGGGAAATATTTTAGATCAGTCAACCATAGACTAAAATTATAAAACATCCAAAAAAAGAGGAAATGCAAATTATTTGAACAAGGGAAAGAAAAAAGATGGTAGGAGAGTATAATATCAGAAAAAATGACCAAACACAAAATAATTATAAAGTGATCACTATAGAGTAAATTTAAGAAATAATTAATCACAGACATTAAACCAAAGGAGAAAAACCAAGAGAATGAATACAAAGGACAGAGTGAAAAAAAAAGAAAGTATTTGGAATCTGAGAAGGCAAGTAAAACCCAATTCAGGCATAATTAGAACTCTTGGAGAGAAAAGAACACAAGAAAATAGAGCTAATATCTAAAATTTCAATTCAAGAAATTGGGGAATAAAAGGAAACCTGAGTGTTTTTAGATTTAACCTCTGTTACCTGGAGAAATTGACCCAGAACAATCATTGAGAAAATACATTCTTGTAAAATTATGAAGCTTTAAAAATAAAGATAATGATTGTTAGGTTTGCTAAACTGGAAGGCCAGATAGTTTACAAAGGCAGGAGAATTACCCAGGCTGCCGGGTTCTCAAAACACACATTCAGAGCAAGGCCATAGGGAGTGTTCAAGGAAATGAGGGGAAAAAACGACTAAGCAAGGATTACCTATCCAATAAATCATGTCTTCTTCCTGTGGGGGAAGGAGACATCCTTCCTTAGTTCCTAAACCCCCTAAAATCCAAAAATGTCATTAAATCTCTATATATTGTCTTTTATTTAATTTGTCCCAATCTCTTATGCCTAATGGGTGACAGGCACTTGCAGCTGTGTGACAGTGATCGATTCTTGATATATGCACTGTTATTACAAGCATGTACTTTAACTAAATACTGAATTATTAGATATTTTGATAAAATTTTAATTCTGTAAAATTATAACTACTTATAAAAATTTCAATGGTAACACTATGTAAATTACTACATTAACTAAAAGATAAAATATTCAAAGAGCTTTTGAAAAAATGCCTTTGGTTTTTAAGTGGAGTCTGTTTAAGCAAATTTAAAGATTCATTAAATTTTTTTTGCAAGATGCACATTATTTTTCTCTTAATAACAGACATGAAACTTTTTATGAGTAGACTTTGAAGTCTCTTGGTACTCTTCTGCTTTCAGAGAGAAGGGATGTAAGTTTATGATACATTTTTGATGGCTGCTTTCTCAGATACGGTGGTCATGGGAAAAATGTGATGTGCTTTTTCATGGAAACTATTTTTTATTGCTTGTTCTTTTTAGTTACACATGACAGCAGAATGCATTTTGCTTCATTGTATACAAATGGAGTATGACTTTTCATTTCTATGGTTGTACAAGATGCAGAGTCACACCATTCCTGTAATCATACATGTCATAGGGTAATGATGTTTGTCTCATTCTACCATCTTTTCTTCCCCTGCCCCCTCCCCTCTCCTCATTTCCTTCTACACAATCTAAAGTTCCTTCATTCTTCCCTTTCCCCCTTCCCCCTTGTTATGTATCATCATCCACTTATCAGAGAAAACATTTGGCCTTTGTTTTTTTGGCATTGACTTATCTCACTTAGCATGATATTCTCCAGCTCTATCCATTTACCTGCAAATACCATAATTTTATTCTTCTTTATGGCTGAATAATATTCCATTATGTATATATATATATATCACGGTTTCTTTATCCATTCATCTACTGAAGGTCATCCAGGTTGGTTCCACAATCTGTCTCTTGTGACTTGAGCTGCTATAAACTTTGATGTAGCTATGTCACTGTAGTATGCTGATTTTAAGTCCTTTGGGTATAAACCAAGGAGTGAATAACTGGGTCAAATGGTGGTTCCATCATGGAAACTATTATTAAGTTTTTAGAATTCTTTCAGTTTTTTTTTTCTGCAAGACTATTTGACATAGTTCACAGGACTGAGATAAATCTAGAAGTTTTGGTGATTCTTGGAGGTCCCTGGTTTAGAGAGAATATTCTCTTTTATTTACGCTTTCCTAAGCACTTTGCAAGTGTTAACTCATTTAATGCTCACAGAAGCACTCACCAGTATTATTATTTTATTATTTTACTGTCATTTTATGAGAACCCTTGTGCCCAAGAAACACAGCTAGTAAGTGGCGAAAATAGGATTTGAACACAAGTATTCTGGTTCTGAAATCTGTATTCTTCAAATAAATCAGAAAGTAGACTTAGAATTATTTTGTGTTTCTTTTCAAAAGTATATTAAAGTACCTTGTACAAATTTCTCTTACCTAGAGTATATAATAAGCAATAGAAATAAAATATTTAATTCTAATTCTCCTATTATATGACCTGATAAAATTCACAAGTGACAAAACATAAATCACTGATCATTCAGTGATGAAAACTTTGGCAATTGGAGGCAGGTGGAAATGACTGCCTAGAATCAGAGTTGAAATTTTAAGCAATAATGATCAAAAATATATGAAAATATGTTCAACATCTTTAGCAATTAGAGAAATGCAAATAAAACTACACTGAGATTCCATCTCACTCCAGTCAGAATGGCAGTTATAAAGAACACAAGTGACAGTAAATGTTGATGAGGATGTGGGGAGAAAGGTGCTCTATACAGTATTGGTGGGCCTGCAAATTGGTGCATCCACTCTGGACAGCAGTATCGGAATTCCTTAGAAAACTTGTAATGGAACCACCATTTGACCCAGTTATCCCACTCCTCGGTCTAACCCAAAGGACTTAAAAACAGCATACCGCAGTGATGCAGCCACATCAGTGTTTATAGCAGCTCAATTCACAATAGCCAAGTTATGGAAATAGCCTAGGTGTCCTTCAATGGATGAATGGATAAAGAAAATGTGGCATATATACACAATGGAATATTACTCAGTCATAAAGAAGAATGAAATAATGGCATTTGCTGGTAAATGGATGGAACTGGAAATTATCATGCCAAATGAAATAAGCCAATCCCCCAAAACCTAGGCTAAATGTTCTCTCTGATATGTGGATACTAACTGAAAACAAGGGAGGGTGGAGAGGAGAAGAATAGAAATCCATTGGACTAGACAAATGAGGATGAGGGGAAGGGAGGGGGAAGGAGAATAGGAAGGGGAGTAGAATTAGTCAGACATAACTCTCCTGCCTTGTATTTGAATACATGACCAGGGTAAGTCTGCATCATGTAGAACCCCAGGAATGAGATTCTAAATGGAATAAGTTATACTTTACGTATTTCTAATTTACCAAAATACATTCTACTGTCTTGTAAAATTAAAAAGACAAATAATAAAAAAAGAATGGATGCCAGATATAGAAATTAGAATTCAGTTTGTTTCTGATGATATCAAGTCAGATGATGGTAAAACAATGTAACGTATTGTGGCTAACACTAAGACAAACTGGGAAGTTTGTCTGGATCTTCGATGGAAGCCCTCAGTGTTAGTCTGAGATGTCCGGCTTGACCATGAATCCTGTTAGTCCAGAGTGCTGAAGTACTCAGAGTCCTCTGGGATGCTTTCCACTGGAGCGTTAATCCAGATCTATTCCTTCTCTCACCTAAGTCTAAACACCTGTTTACAAGAATAGGGAATTGACAAGTCACATACCTTGGAAGAATAAATGTCGACGTTACGGTTTGGGGCCTTACTTTCTAATAAACTGACAGAATTTGTAGATATTTAGACAAAATTTGGCCTCTTACAAGTAAAGCTGAAATAAAGAGTGTAGAAAATCTTTTAAGGAATCTTTTGAAGTTCATATTTTATACTCTATATTATTTTTGAAGCATTTAAAATACCTTATAAATACTTCCATGTGCATTCTCATGAAAATTAGTTTGATTTTTTACAAGGGAAGAAGATATTGATCAAAGTGAGCACCAATTGTGGAGGTAGAAGTATTGATTTTATGACTTGCTTCTGAAAACTTATAACTATGTGACTTTCAGAAATTAACATAAACCTTATGTTATCCTGCCTCCTTTACCATGGAATTGATTTTTCTTCTTTGACATATAACTTTGTGGGGGTCAATCTCTTTGTAAACTGTTTCATGTTTATCTCACAGGGTTTTTTTAATTTCTCATTTCTATTGTGCTTTCTTTTACTGTGAACTTACTTCCTTTATTTCTTATTTCCAAATATATATGACTTTATTTTTAACCTCTTGCTTTGATTTTCAGCTTTGTGTATTGCAGTTTGTCTTTCATTATTTTAGTTCTTTGTTATTTCAGTTTTCTGCTGAGTACTTCTGATCCAAGGGAATTGCCTTGAATGAACTGAGATGGTCAAGATGGAAATAATATAAAAATTAGTTCATAAACCTTTGTCATTATTTTATCAGTGCTTATATTAACAGAAAGATTTTATAAAAATAATAGTGATACCACTGGTTTAAAACAAAAAGTGAGGTTTATTAATGTGAAGACCTGAGTCCAGAGAGCGAGAGGGTGGCGCACCCTCAGAAGAGGGAGGACAGATGCTGGGCGTAGAGTGGGCTGTGTGACGGACAGCACCAAGGCAATAACAAAATTAAAGTGAAAGGGCAGCGAGAAGGAGTGTTAGGAGTGATAAGTCATAATTTTCAATCAATAGAAATTGCTCTTGGGAACATTTCTGATTGCTCAACCAAGTAATCACAATGCTGCTTCCTCTTCTCTTATGAAATACCTTGAAGGATGGAGCCTAAGTAAACCATGTGATTCTGTTTTTACAAAGTAGACCTTGGTATTTTAAAATTGGTACAATTTACTTTATTCTATAGTTCTTAGAAAATCTGTTCCTAAAACAAGAAAGCCAATAGAAATGCAAACGTGTATGCGGTTATTCCTGCAAATAGTAGGTTCTGACGTTGTGGTGAGATAACATATTCGAAACACAGAGGACCAAAGGTGATTTATAACAGTAAACTTTCAGTATTTACATGAGGATTTAGTCTTTGTGTAGAAATAAATAAGCAATTTCCATAATCAATCCTTGTTTAAAAGTAACAGGTATTTGCATATTTGTGGAAGAGCAAAGGTATCACACCTATGCCTGTTGATGAAAGATAAAGTAGTGCATTAGAATTGTTTTTTTAATCGTTTGTTTAATTAATGAATACATGATTTGCTGGCATTATGATTAGATTTGAAATTTATAGTTTAATACTATATTTTATACCAATAACCTTAAACATGTAGTTCTGAACATTTCAATATTCCAACTGGCTTTTTCTATTCTTTATCCTTTAAAGCAAATCTTTTACAGATTGATCTACAGCAAGTTCTAGAAACTGCATAAACAGTACAACTCATATTTAAACATATTTTTCTACTTCAGCTTTAATTTAAAAACCTTCAGTATCTCACAGAATCTTAGCCACATTTTAAATTCTCCACTAAGACAAGTTGCTAAAGAGGCTCTGCTCTCCTTCCTGTTTCCTTCCTTACCTCTTTCCTATGTCTTTCCTTAGTTGCCCAAACTCAGATCACTCAAGTGCTCTTTAATAATTTCCTACTATAATAGCACTTTGGAGAAGATTTGAGGACCAATATTCCATGCGTGGAATGTGGCTTGCATAGGTCAGAATCTGTCATCACGGCTCAGGCATCCTTAACCAGAGATCTCTGTTCCGACCAGGCCTCAGTCATCAGCACCCGAGAGCCTGCAGTCTGCAGTCTGCTACCTGGGTTGTTCCATGTGAGGCCTAAGGAGCCGGACGCCATGTCCTCTCCTTCCTACACAGCCAGTTGTTCCTTTCTCTTTTGCTTTGGTTCCCTTCTCTCCCTCTGTTCTTTCCTATCTTTTTCTCCTGTTTCTTCCTCTGTCTCTTCAGTTTTGCTCCTTCCAAAGTTTCCCCCATTTTCTTCCTTGTTTTTATCCTTTACTGAATCATTTTAGTTTGGGCACTAGTGAGGGAGAGTGAGTAAAGATTGGCATAAAAAGATACCAAGCAGGTACGTAGGAAACTGAAGTGTTGCGAGTCTCTGAGATTGCTCTGGAATTATCTGTGTTAAATTCCCTTTGTAAAAAATTGGGTTCATATATGTGTGTGTATGCACAGGTACATATATAATACATATATGACACATATATGCACATATGTTATATACATATATATATAAACACACATTGGTATTGGGAATTGAACCCAGAGCCTCAGGCTTGCTATACTGAGCTACATCTTCAATCGTTTTTAAAAAATAATTTTATTTTCAGACAGGGCTTTGTTAAATTGCTGAGGCTGGCCTCAACCATGTGATCCTCCTGCCTCAGTGTCCCCAGTAACCAGGATTACAGACATGCACCACTGTGCCTGGCTCCAAGTTCATACTTTTATTTAAATTTCAGACATTGAAATACTCTCTAAATTAAGCAATGTGTAAGTGAACTTTTTATAAAAAATGTTGGAGCATGAAGGCTTTTCTTACAGTCTGTGACATTCTGTGACATGAATGTCCCATTCTTTAATTCCAGGGGTTATTGCCTCTCCCTCCCTCCCTTCCTTTCTTCCTTTTTTCCATAGAATATAGCCTAATGGACCTTCCCTCAAGGATAACGTGTAGACAGCAGAGCCTAAGCATCCATTGTGGAGGAACTCGTGCTTTGATTCTGTTGTCCAGTGTTTTGTTCCTTAAAGCTTACTATTAAAATGTTGTGCTGATTTTTCTCAGCAAAGGAAACAATCAGCAATGTGAAGAGAGAGACTTCAGAGTGGGAGAAAATCTTTGCCACACACACTTCAGATAGAGCACTAATCTCCAGAATCTACAAAGTACTCAAAAATCTTTACACCAAGAACACCAATAACTCAATCAATAAATGGGCCAAGGAAATGAACAGACACTTTACAGAGGAAGATCTACAAGCAATCAACAGATTTATGAAAAAATGTTCAACATCACTGGTTATAAGAGAAATGCAAATCAAAACTACCTTAAGATTTCATCTTACCCCAATTAGAATGTCTTTTATTAAGAACACAGGCAACAACAGGTGTTGGCGAGGATGTGGGGAAAAGGGTACGCTCATACATTGCTGGTGGGAGTGCAAGTTGGTGCAGCCACTCTGGAAAGCAGTGTGGAGATTCCTTAGAAAACTTGGAATGGATCCACCATTTGACCCTGCTATCCCACTCCTTGGCCTATACCCAAAGGACTTAAAATCAGATTACTACAGTGATGCAGCCACATCAATGTTCATAGCTGCTCAATTCACAATAGCTAGATTATGGAATCAACCTAGATGCCCTTCAGTAGATGAATGGATAAAGAAACTGTGGTATATATACACAATGGAATATTACTCAGCCATAAAGAAGAATAAAATTATGGCATTTGTAGGTAAATGGATGATGTTGGAGACTATTATGCTAAGTGAGATCAGCCAATCCCAAAAATCCAAAGGCCGAATGGTCTCTCTGATAAATGAATGATGATGCATAATGTGGGGGGGAAGGGTGGCAAGAATGGAGGAAGGATAGATAGCATAGAGGGAAGGGA